>CM055646.1:12692684-12941754 GCA_029378325.1 Elaeagnus macrophylla
TTACCTCATTCGTTTGAACATTTTGTTGATACCATGCTATATGGAAGAGACACTATTTCTTTGGAAGATGTCAAAGCGGCTTTGAATTCCAGAGAGTTGAAGAAAAAGGTGTCTACAAGTAATAACGATAGTAGCAGTGGTTTATTTGTTAGAGGAAGAACGCAAGAAAAATGCTCGAGCAAAATTAGAGGCAAGTCTAGATCTAAATCTAGAAAGAGAACAGATAAATGCAATTATTGCCGTCAAGAAGGGCACTGGAAAGTTAACTGTCCAAAACTCAAAGGTAAAGGGAAATCTACCACAACATCTTCTGGTACTAATGATGTTGCAAGTATTGCAGATAGTTCTGGTACCGATGGTGATAATGTTCTGTCAGTATCTATTAGTTCTCCTAGAGATGTTTGGATTCTTGATTCGGGTTGCACTTACCATATGTGCCCCAATAGGGATTGGTTTGTTTCTTATCAGTCCATTGATGGGGGTATTGTCTTGATGGGAAATAATGTGTCCTGTAAGGTTGTTGGTATTGGTACTATCCGAATTAAGATGCATGACGGTATTGTCAGAACTTTGAAAGATGTTTGCCATGTTCTAGATTTGAAAAAGAACCTAATATCTTTGGGTACTTTTGACTCACAAGGCTATAGGTATATAGCTGAAGGTGGAGTTTTGAAAGTTATTCAGGGTGCTCTGGTTGTTATTAAAGGGCAATTGTCTCGTGGTCTCTATATGCTTCAGGGTAGCACTGTCATTGGCAGTGTTTCAGTTTCATCCTCGTCAGATCAAGATTCAGATACGACTCGCTTGTGGCATATGCGGTTGGGGCATATGAGTGAGGCAGGAATGTCTATTTTGAGCAAGCGGGATTTGCTTGGTGGTCAGAAAACTGGGAAGCTTGAATTCTGTGAGCATTGTGTCTATGAAAAGCATCACAGAGTTAAGTTCAGTACAGCCATCCATAAAACGAAAGGTACCGTTGATTATATTCATTCAGATCTTTGGGGTCCTTCTCGTGTTGCCTCCAAGAGTGGTGCCCGGTATATGTTAACTTTTATTGACGACTTCTCTCGTCATGTTTGGGTATATTTTTTGAAAAATAAGAATGAAGTGTTTTCGAGATTTGTCAAGTTTAAGGCTTGTATTGAAAATCAAACTGGCAAGAAGATAAAGCATTTGAGAACCGACAATGGCTTGGAATTTTGTGAGAGTTAGTTTAAAGAGTTCTGCGAAAGGAATGGCATAGTGAGACACCGCACTGTGCGTAGTACACCACAACAGAATGGAGTTGCAGAACGTATGAATAGGACTCTTTTGGAAAAAGCTCGTTGTATGCTCTTTCAAGCTGGATTGGATAAATCCTTTTGGGCTGAAGCTTGTAACCATGCCTGCTATTTGGTGAATCGGTCTCCATCAACTGCAATTGAGTTGAAGACTCCGTTTGAGGTATTTTCTGGTACTGCTGCTAATTATTCTGATTTAAAAGTTTTTGGTTGTCCTTCTTATGCTCATGTTAATGATGGTAAGCTTGACCCAAGGGCATTGAAATGTATATTTTTTGGATATCCTTGTGAGGTGAAGGGTTATAGATTGTGGTGTGTTGAACCCAAGTCACCTAAATTTTTAATTAGCAGAGATGTTAAATTTGATGAGCTTTCCATGTTGGAAAAGAAAAAGGAGTCAGTTGTTGCAGATAAAGACCCCGGTGTTAGTGAGCAGGTGGAGTTTGAGAGTGGAGCTCCTAGTCAAGTGCAAGAGAGCACTTCAGATCAGTCATTTGTGGATGAGGTAGATGATTCTGCTCCTGATGTAGCAGAACAGCAACAAGAGCAACCATACAGTATCGCTAAGGGTAAAGGAATTAGAGAGATTCGACGCCCTCAGAGGTATGCATATGCAGATTTAGTTTCTTATGCATTGTCTGTGGCAGAGACTATTGGGGTGAATGAACCTACTAGTTATCGTGAAGCTGTCACTTGTGATGAGTCTGCTATGTGGTTAGTTGCTATGAATGAAGAGATTGAGTCAGCTTGACCCAAGGGCATTGAAATGTATATTTTTTGGATATCCTTGTGAGGTGAAGGGTTATAGATTGTGGTGTGTTGAACCCAAGTCACCTAAATTTTTAATTAGCAGAGATGTTAAATTTGATGAGCTTTCCATGTTGGAAAAGAAAAAGGAGTCAGTTGTTGCAGATAAAGACCCCGGTGTTAGTGAGCAGGTGGAGTTTGAGAGTGGAGCTCCTAGTCAAGTGCAAGAGAGCACTTCAGATCAGTCATTTGTGGATGAGGTAGATGATTCTGCTCCTGATGTAGCAGAACAGCAACAAGAGCAACCATACAGTATCGCTAAGGGTAAAGGAATTAGAGAGATTCGACGCCCTCAGAGGTATGCATATGCAGATTTAGTTTCTTATGCATTGTCTGTGGCAGAGACTATTGGGGTGAATGAACCTACTAGTTATCGTGAAGCTGTCACTTGTGATGAGTCTGCTATGTGGTTAGTTGCTATGAATGAAGAGATTGAGTCAGCTTGACCCAAGGGCATTGAAATGTATATTTTTTGGATATCCTTGTGAGGTGAAGGGTTATAGATTGTGGTGTGTTGAACCCAAGTCACCTAAATTTTTAATTAGCAGAGATGTTAAATTTGATGAGCTTTCCATGTTGGAAAAGAAAAAGGAGTCAGTTGTTGCAGATAAAGACCCCGGTGTTAGTGAGCAGGTGGAGTTTGAGAGTGGAGCTCCTAGTCAAGTGCAAGAGAGCACTTCAGATCAGTCATTTGTGGATGAGGTAGATGATTCTGCTCCTGATGTAGCAGAACAGCAACAAGAGCAACCATACAGTATCGCTAAGGGTAAAGGAATTAGAGAGATTCGACGCCCTCAGAGGTATGCATATGCAGATTTAGTTTCTTATGCATTGTCTGTGGCAGAGACTATTGGGGTGAATGAACCTACTAGTTATCGTGAAGCTGTCACTTGTGATGAGTCTGCTATGTGGTTAGTTGCTATGAATGAAGAGATTGAGTCACTTCATAAGAATCATACTTGGGAATTGGTAAAACCGCCTAAGGGCCAGAAGATTGTTGGAAACAAATGGGTCTTCAAGAAAAAGGAAGGTATACCTGAGGTTGAAGCAGCTAGGTTCAAGGCACGTTTTGTTGCAAAGGGCTATTCTCAGAAGAAGGGTATCGACTTCAATGAAGTATTTTCACCCGTTGTGAAACATAGCTCCATACGTGTGTTGCTTGCTATGGTTGCGCTGTTTGACTTGGAATTAGAACAACTTGATGTCAAGACAGTTTTTTTTACATGGTGAGCTTGAGGAACAAATTTATATGCATCAGCCAGAGGGGTTTATTCTTCCAGGTAAGGAAGATCATGTTTGTTTATTGAAAAAGTCATTATATGGTTTGAAACAATCTCCTAGACAGTGGTATAAGCGGTTTGATTCTTTTATGATTGATCATGGTTACTCTAGGAGTGACTATGATAGTTGTGTTTATCATAAAAGATTCTCTGATGGTTCATTTGTTTATTTGTTGCTATATGTTGATGACATGCTTATTGCTTCTAAGAATAAGCTTGAGATTCAGAAATTAAAGTCTCAGCTTAGTGGTGAGTTTGAGATGAAAGATTTGGGTGCAGCAAAGAAAATTTTGGGAATGAAAATTTACAGGAATAGACAAGCGGGCAAGCTTTATTTGTCTCAGAAAAGTTATATCGAAAAAGTTCTTGAACGCTTTGGTATGAAAGAGTCTAAACCTGTGAGTACGCCACTAGCTGCGCATTTCAGGCTTTCTTTGGATTTGTCACCACAGTCAGAAGAAGAAGAGAAGTACATGTCTCAAGTTCCATATGCAAGTGCCGTTGGTAGTTTGATGTACGCTATGGTTTGTACTCGTCCAGACATTTCACATGCAGTTAGTGTTGTTAGTAGATACATGGGTAACCCTGGAAAGGGTCATTGGCATGCAGTGAAATGGATACTTTGGTATTTGAAAGGCACTTCTAGTTTTGGTTTGGTATATGATGGGAGTTCTAATACTGGTTGCAGTGTTATTGGTTATGTGAACTCCGATTATGCTGGAGATTTGGATAAGAGAAGATCTCTGACAAGTTATGTTTTCACTCTTTCTCATTGTGCCATTAGTTGGAATGCTACTTTACAGT
Source organism: Elaeagnus macrophylla (assembly GCA_029378325.1). Taxonomy (NCBI): domain Eukaryota; kingdom Viridiplantae; phylum Streptophyta; class Magnoliopsida; order Rosales; family Elaeagnaceae; genus Elaeagnus; species Elaeagnus macrophylla. The sequence continues at coordinate 12,696,856 of CM055646.1, forward strand.
CTACAGTTACTTTGTCTACTACAGAGGCAGAGTATATGGCAGCAGCAGAAGCAGTGAAAGAAGCCATCTGGCTTAGAGGTTTGGTTTGTGACTTGGGTTTATAGCAGGATACTTCTGTTGTATTTTGCGATAATCAGAATGCGATACATTTGACCAAGAATACTATGTATCATGAGAGGACCAAACACATTGATGTCAGATATCACTTCGTTCGTGACATTGTGTCTCAGGGTGCTATTGTTGTTAATAAGATAGTTACTACTGAGAATCCAGCTGATATGTTGACCAAACCAGTTTCAGTTAACAAGTTCAAGCATTGTTTGAACTTGATTGGTGTTTGCAATAAGTGATTGCCCTTTGGGGCTTTTGGACGACGGCCATTTGGTATTTCGAGGAATTTTGTATTTTGAAGAATTTTGGTTTCTTCGTTTTGTGCCAAGGTGGAGATTTGTTATTTATGTCACAAAACAAATCATTAGATGATATTTTGGAATTGAGTAATATATATATTGTCTAAACTTTTTCTTGAAGGAAAAGTTTACTTGGAAAAGAAATTTATTTAGAGAAGAAGAATACTTGGAGAGAAAGAATACTTGGAGAAGAAAATACTTGGAAAAGAGATTTACTTGGAGGAGAAGTATACTTGGGAGCTAAGTATACTTGATGGCCAAGTTTTGGGATTTACTTTCTCTCCAAGGATTTTTTTGCCTATATATATTGCTTGCTACAATATCATTTGTGCACAACAACAACATACAAGCCACCACACCAACTTAGAAGAGTGCCACTATATTTGTGTGAGAGGAAGACAATTAGATTTATCCTTTTGAAGATAGTAAAGCCACTATTTAGTTGAAGTCAATTTGGGTTCTTTGAAGCAAGCAGTTTCTTGGTGGAGAACCATCACAGTACATTACTTGTGCTTCTGTCACTGTACAAGGTTAGAGATACTGTGTAATTTAGATTTCATTTTGCAAGTGGTTATTTACTTGGATATTGGTGCCTGTACTCTCCTTTTGGATTTGATAGTGGATTTGCCTCGGTGTGCCGTTGTCAGTGGAGTAGACTTTTCACATTGAAAAGTTGAACCACTTAAATCATTGTGCCATTTATTTTTCTTATTGCTTACTATTTTGCCGTTATCCAAAATTAAATTATTTGTGCAACTAAATTGGACCCAAAACTTCGCTTCTGCTAGCGCCAATTTATAGCAGCTGTCGTTTTATTGAGTTTTAATTCGCTTTTCTAAGTTACATAACTCTTACTATTGATAATATATTTTCTTATATTATTGTAAGTTGTGCTTGTATTTAAGCATATTCTTATGAATGCAAGTATTCTCGCATTTTGAAGGAAAAAAAAAAATCTGAACACCATTTGTTTTTTTTTTACTTCGCTGAACTTGGATTGTAGCAAGTTATTAAATTTATTTTAGTTGGCATATTTCTTAATAGGGCTTTATCTATAATGAGAAAGAGCGATTTCAATATATTTTCAAGAGAGACCTTGAAAAACATAAAATGTTTCGCAATATGAACAAGATTACTCCAACCAGTTCCCTCAATATCATGATAATTAACAAAGTCTGGGATATTAATTGGTTTCCAAAAAAGGCTAGAGGCTTAGAGAGTCTATCAGGAGAAATTAAAAAGGAGCATTACAATCTTAAGGTCATTTACATATACAAATTCATTAAAAAACAATTCAACATCTTAAGCAACACTGAAAGAACTTGCAGTACTCTCCACGAACTTCCTTGCTCCCTTAAACCACCTCTTGTCTCCTGCCTGTGCCTTGCAAACGTAAAGCTTGCCATCTTTCACAGCTGCTGTTATTATTTGGTGCTTCCCTCCTTCATCTCCATCAGCTGTCCTTGTCAACACAGACAAGTAGTAGTATTGTGTGCCACCAACTACCGGACTAGATGCTTCCAATAGGTTTGCTGTTGCTACAGCACCCGGTTCGAAACCGCCCTATAATTGGAAGAAGATCAGAGTTGTTTGTGTTATTCATTAGATGAACTGTAAGTTGTTTTGTCTTTAAGTAATGCTTTAGTGAATAACATGTTAAACTGTTTGAAAGAACTAGCAGGAGTTTCTGATAACAAATCTGTGAGTCAGAGAATTACCTCAGAATCAGTTTTGCCAAAGTAGGCTTGCTTTCCCAGCAAGAAGACAACCTAAATAAGCCCACAAAGTAGTTGATTTAAAAGTTGACTGTATTAATGTTAAAATAATAGGACAGGATCAATGACTCTAATGTGTCAACGATATTTATAAGAAGTGGGAAAGAGAAAATTATTGATGGAATGATACTATCTAAATTAATAAAATAATGTTATATGCATCAAATGACGTGTTAGTTATTAATTGAATGTAAAGTTAAGGATTTGAGATAAATAAGCAATTGTGAAATCCCTTACTAACAAGAGGTCAATTAGATTGTGTCATATGAATTGTGATATGCATCGAGTTGTAATAAAAAAGTCATTCAAACTAATAAACATAAAGAGAAAGAAGGGGAGCAAAATGAGTCCCATAATTTAAGAATTTAATGTAAAACCTGTGAGAGGAAATCCTCAGGGGAACCATAGTCAGTAATGGTTTTCTTGTCAGTTGGGTTGATCATGACTGATACATTGCTGATGGTATCAAAGTTGTCCTCATATCTAAGAACTTGTCCAGGGAATTCCACCTCTTTGCTTGGGTTCCATTTTGAGGGGATGGACAACTTGAAGCCATCTCCATTGTAAGGCAAAAAGTCTGTGTTTTCCTTTGGCTTTCCAAAGACATTAGCTGCAATGAATCAAAATTTCGTGTGAGTTAATAGCTTTCAGTTCTAGGTATATATTCTTGTGAGGGTACGTACTAGTTCATTTCATAGCCAGTTCTGTTCAGACATAAGTTTACTCTTGCTAGGTGTAAATTTCAAAAATTAAACAATTAAATTTCTTCAAAGAATAATGCAATTCATTTTGTTTTTCTACATGCCTAGCTCTTTTTTACACTCGTCACAAGTTCAAAAGGCTCTTGTGTCAGGATTTTGCCAAAGTATCATTGTTGGAATGCTAAAAGCTATTTTAACACGTTGCTATAATGAGTCAATAACTTGCTATGAACTCTTTGTTTATTCTACTTCAGTTGGTAAAAATTGTTTATTAAACAGAAATTGTCAAGTAAAACAGCAGGAATAAGATGGTACCCAGTTCAAGTTACCTACAATAGGGGGCAGGGACATAAACTAAACTTAAATTATATCATTTGTATAATTTGATTTATTAAATTATAAGTAGTATTATTTGATCCATTAGTTAAAAAAAAGAAGAACAAATTAAAGACAAAATACAAAATTTTAATAATTTTTTTATTAAAATCTTATTTTTTAAATTAATATTTTATTATAAAAACATTTAAATAATATAATTTGGTCTAGCCTCTTAAAAATAATAATTATTTTAAAAAATTATTAAAATATGTATTTTGTTATTAATTAATTTAAAAAATAAATAAATTAAGAGATCAATTTACATAACTTAAAATCTAAAAAATTAAATAATAAAAATAATATAATTTAAGAAAACTTTATAATAATTTTTTTCTACCTAATAATACTGATATGCAACTTCTAATTTAATACTAGACTCAATCCTCCATGCAGCAGTAAGGACAAATTTAGTTGTTGATGAAATATTGAACTGTACATCAGTCGTATCAAAAGCAGAGGAAGGTTTTTTTTTTTCGAAGGCCTCACGACTACTATCTCTCTCTCTCTCACACACACGCCTTTACTTTTAAAAAGTTGTGTATTTATCATTAAAAAAATATAAAATTTATATATAAATTCAACATTAAAATGCAGTTAAAATGTTGTGTATTTATCATAAAAAAATATAAAATTTATATATAAATTCGACCTATTTTTAAGTTCTAAACCTTAAATTCTTATTATGCTGTTCAATAAAATTATGCAATTACCTAAATGATTCTGCTCTTGGACTGCCTGCTTGAGGCAAAGCAGAGGCAGACACTGATTTTATAAAAGGCTAAATTAGGCAATTAGTTTTTAAATATTTTTGCATTTTATACCATGATTTCGTATTTATTTATTTATTTTTTCTTTTATGTTTCTATATATTTTATTTTCCAAACAATTTAGACTTTTATTTTTAATTCTTACACTTACTTTTTTTTACTTTTAAAGTTTAATTTTACTTTTGTTTTCAATTTTTTTTTACTAAATGTATGAAAATTAATAAAACAAAGGGATCAAATTATAAGAATTAAAAGTAAGAGGTTCAAAAAGTAAAAAATAAAACATAAAAGCACCAAATTATAAGGAAAAAAAAAAAAAGAGATAGAAAGTGTAGGAATAAAATGAAAACAACATTTAAGGATCATTGTCAACAAAATATTAGAACAAAAGAAAATAAAAAAATTAAAAAAATAATAATTTAAAAATTATAATAATAAAAATAAAACTTATTAAAATTCAATTAGATTGCATTAATCATTAAATAATATAAATGATTATAATGTCATTCAATGTAAAATAATGAGCCATATTTTTTTAAAAAGTAAAAAATATATGAAAATAAGGATGATATTTTTGTAGTTTTTTAAAAGAAAATTTAAACCAACAAAACAAAAACACCAACATTTGGAGAGTATTAAGAAAGAAACAACGGATATTACCAGCTTCACCATAAGCAGCATCAGCAGGAGAAACCTTAGAGCCAAGAGCTGCAGTTCCAATGAGAAGTGTGAGAGCCAAACGACGAGAGACACCTTTGTCTTCTTCATCTCGGACAGCCTGCTTCTGAGCCTTGCAGACTAGCTGGTTGGGCTTGATGTTACCCACTTGGCGTTGTGAAGTGGAGGATCGAGTAGTAGCTGTCGTGAAGGCATGGTGGTGCAAAAAACAAGCAGTGGAGGCCATTTCCTTAGCTTAATCTTCTGGCAAAAGCCTCGTTTAGGAACAAAGTATTAATGAGTTTAGCGAAGGAAATGACTTTTGGATGTTGTTTCTGAAGTATGTGAAGGGAAATGAGTGGTCTTTGTATTTTGGATCGAGAAGAATTGGATCAATGAAGATTAGGATTTTGATGTGAGATAAGGTTGTAGAGGCTCTTATTGGTGCCACTTGGCAGGGTGCCAGTTGATTTGGTTCTTATTTGGAGTCCAAGTCATTATTTGTGCTTTGTCTACTATATACACAGTTACACACTATCTATGTTTTCAACAGTAAATTATTATATTCATTTAGGAGTGTCAATTTGCGGTTTAAAAGCAGTTTAAATGGGTCTAATTTTAATTAGAATTAAATTTAATATGAGTTATTAAAAGTGAGTCTAAATTTAAATGGCTTGATCTAAATTGATACAATCTAGCTTATATTATTAGACACAAATATTTATCAAAAAATAAAAAAATTAAATAATTTAAAATACCACACTAAAACATAACTTTGATTATTACATTATACATGATTATCAGAATAATGGTTTAGTTGAAAAAAATCATTATTAAAATTAAAGATAGAAATTTTATAATGCTAATTATATATATATATATTAAATACATTAATATCAAATAATGTAACTTAATATAGTTAATAATGTGATAAAATAAATAAATTATAACTATTTATTATTTATCTGTTTATTTAAAAAAAAAAAAAAGGAATAAAAATAATTCATATATCATAAAAAAGAATAATTAAAATGAATAAAATATTATTTTAATTTTAACATAATTTTTTCTGTTCTTTTATTTTTTACTTAAAATAAAATAAAATATTAATTTATTTCGAATTAATAGACTGGCCTAACTTAGCTCAATATTTTTTTTTAAATTATTCGAATGACCTCAAATTAGTACAAATTTAATTTAATTTAAATTTTTTAATTTAAATTCAATACAATAAATTAAATTATGACATAAATTATAACCTGTCCACCTCAAGTTTTAGACAAATACAAGAGAATTACTTTATACACATAATTATAATATTTAATCGCAATGTTAAATCATTTACAATACAAAGAGTTTTATAATGTTTAAAAATTTCTTCATTTAAGACGATGACAATTGTGTCTTGTCATTGACTCATTATCGTACCCTATAGTGTATTTATTAGTACATTATAAACCACAGGTTCTGACACATCTATTATGGTAATTTAAATTGTTAACAACTCTTTAACCGTGTATAGAATATTAGTAGCAATACAAATGAACTCCACTGACTAATGTAATAAGTGTTACGTAAATAACATTAACATTATTTTGGTAACTAGAAGTTAACATTATTTGTCTAAATTTACTACTTCAATTAGTCATGTGAAAAAAAAAAAAAAACATTAAATTTTGTTATTTAAATGAAGAGATGGTATATCTGTAACACCCAAAAAGATTATTGATATATTTATTATGCCTAAAAGTTAAGTAGTAAATTTTGATAAATCATAAAAAAATTGTAGTAACTTTTGTCTTACCCTTGTAAATGTTTATGGGTTAAGATTATCATGATACTGTAATTTGTAGGGTATGTAAATTTTGTAGCATTTTTGTAGATCACATGTCATGTTATTTTTTGAAAATAAATATTAAAGTCAATAGTTGAATAATAAATTAAATCATATTTTATCATTTATTAATTATGTTATTAAATTTATAATGCTATTTTTAATTATTTATCATTACTCTCGTAGCCTTAACAAAAAAAATTATTATAGGAATTGTCTAAAAAGTTTTACAATATGAAGAAATATAAAATCCTGTACAATTTTTCAATTAATAATTAAAATAAAATTTTATTATTAATTTTATAAAAATAATAAATTATATATGGTCCACTACAAATATATAAAATTTATATATTCTATTTATATAATTTACAAAAATTTATGGTGTTTTTTTAAAGAATATTCATTACCTTTAGGTATCTTTCTATAATGATGAATAATAGTACTTTTTTATCACAAGAATAATATACTTTTTAATGCTTGTGACATTTATTTCTTGTCATACTGTATTTTTCTTTACTAAAAATTACAATTCATAAATTTAACATAAAAAAAAATATGATATGACTCTTTTAAATGAATGCTTTTATATTTGATCATTTATTACTTTTAAAAATGTTTAAAAATATTTTTTTTATGTAAGTTTAAAAGCATAATTTTTTTTTTAAATATTTAGCATAAAGTTGTAGAAACTTCAGTAAAAAGTTTTAAAATTTAGATAATGTATACTATAATTTAATATATGTTTAAATAAATTTTATTTTTAAATCTATATTTAATTTTGAGTATAAATTAATTAAGTAATTAAAATATAAGATAGTGGTACATGATAGTTAAAATTAAAAATGAAAACTGCTGTATAAATTTAGAAAAATTATCTCAAATAATACTCATATTATTTATAATAATAATAATAGTATTTTTTTTTTTTTTTTTAAATTTAGAACCTTTAGGATACGTGTTAGTAGTATAGGTGATATTGTTATTATGAATTTGAAAGATGTTAGATTTGTTATTTTGAAAAGAAAAAAAAGATCCTTGCTTATTTCCGTTGCACCCAATAAACAAACAGATGAGATGGGTAAATAAGCAAACAACAAGACTGCAATGACGTGCAAGATTTGGGAAAGAAAATGTCGTGCAAGATAATTAAAGACGATAACGTAAAGACTTATCCTTAAATATTTTCATTTTATTATATTATTTATTATTTATCGAAAAAAGAGATGGAATGGAAAGCCGTATTTTTTTTTTATATAAAAAAAATTTGATATATTTTTCCGTGCATTAAATTCCTTTCCTTTAAAAGAAGGAATAGCTAATTTTTTTTCATTTATTAAAAAATATAAATTTATTATCACAAAAGAATTGGTATTATCATAAAATTGCTTGCTAAAATATATAAATGAACGAAGGAAGATGAAAATAAATAGTTATTTTACTTATTTGTTTATTATCACTAATCAAATGGGCACTAACAACATATTTATTACACAATATTAAAAATTTTGACTATATAATTTATATATAATCATACATTTAGTTATAAAATTAGACTATATCATACAGTATAAAAATAATATGATTATGTAAAAATTGTATACGATTAAAGGGTGTGTGTGTAAATTATATTGGACACATAACTTAATCTGTCTGAATTTTTAATTATAAAATTATGTGTATTAACTTTTTTTCATCTCATATTATAAATAATTTTTATTTTTTTAAAACTTAATAAAAATATAAATTAAATATTGATTAAAATAAATTTTTTTATTAAAATATTTATAATTATATTATATACTTTATTATTAAATATAAATAAATTATAATATGATTTAATATAACTCAGAGTATACGATGTATGACATAAAAATTAAGACAACCCAAATAATTCCGATTTAAAGGATATAATGGTATTTCCAGTTTTTAAGTCCCATTAAGTTATCGTTTGGTCGTTTTCTTTAAGGTACGTGTTTTTAATTCAAAAGTGGACCGGTTATAACTATGAACAAGTCAATGATTTGTTTTCCTCGTCAGTTTCCAGAGTCAAATTTAGGATTTATATTTAAAAAGTTATTATATACAAATTAAAAAAATTATATTATGTATTTTTTATTATTATTTATTTTTAATTAAAAAATATATTATTTATTTATTATTATAGTAAAAATATATGAAAATTATTAAATTTATAAAAATTTATTAAATATTAAAAATTTAAAATTTAAAATTTAGTAAGAATATACATATAATTTATATATAATTTATTTATATTTTATAAATATTATACTTAAAAATTTTATGTATGGTTAAAAGGCTAAAGGATGGTATGTTGAATATATTATATATCCGCCCCTATCAGCTTCGCAGGTAATTTTTTGAATACTCATCGAAGCAGATTATTATTATTATTATATTTTAAAAAAATTAAAATGAAAGTCCAATTTTTTTATTTGTTTTCTATTAGTTTGAAAATACCAGTAGAGAAAAGAAAAAAAGTTTATCCATTCATTTTTTACTTAATTTATTTAATATATTACACTTTAAGCGTTTACTTTCGATTTACACAATTTAATTTTTAAAAATTTTAATTTTTTTTTAAAAATTATTTCAAATTTTAATCTCCATTAAATTGATTTAAAGACATTATAAATAATTATGATGGAACTTAAATTTTTAATTCTTAACATAAATTTATTTTATTATAACATTAAAAAAATATATGTTTATTTTATTATAACACTAAAAAATATATGTTTATTTATGTTATAAGAAAAATAAACATATATTTTTTCTTCAAAAAGTTAAAAATGCGATTAAATCTTAAATTAATTTGACAAAAATTAAAATTTTGAACTAAACTATATAAATTAAAATACTATATGATCAAATTTTAATATTATATATATATATATATATATATATATATATATATATATATATATGAATGGATAATTCAAAAAAGTATTATCAGAAGAAACAAAAATGCGAAGAAATTAAATGGAGAGTACTTTATAGGAAAAGGAAAAGAAAAAAAAAGAGGGGCTGGGGCTTGTTTTTCCTCAGTATTTCTATTTCTATTTTATGGAGTAAAGGAAGTTCTGGTCATTTGAAAAAGAAAAGAAAGTTCTTCTTGTCCAAGACAATTCCCGAGAGAGAGGAAATAAACTAGAAAAAACTAAAAAGGGTCCAAGCCGCCTAGGGTTAAAGCCGCGCTATTTTGTATCATAAAATATAGCACAAGTCTTTATAAATATATATGATCATTATTTATACATTTTAATAAAATTATGTTTTTATTAAATAATAATAAATAAAAAATTTATAAAAATTACAATTAATATAATAATTTAAATTAAATATTATTATATAAATTTAATTATACTTATTAATAATATTATACTCTCTTATTTATAATATATCTTAAATTTAAAATATTTTAAAAAATAATACATTTAAAATTTATAATAACAAAAATAACATCTCAATAACATTGATTATTCAATATTGAACATATAATATCGAACGTTTAATATTAAACGAATTTAAATACTCATAGTTCAATTTGAACGACATTCAATTATAAAAAAGTTCAAAGAAAAATAATGTAACAATCTTTTTTAATTATAAAATTATATAATTTAAATATAAAAAATATTATTTTTATTATTATAAATTTTAAACGATATTATTTTTGTTATTATTTTTGTTATTTAAAATATTGGCCGGAAAGTTGCAGAAAACAAATCAACCTGGCTTCCGATGGAAGAAATCTCAATCATAACTAATAACCAATTATCTAAGCTTTACATGTCATACATAGGTGATAATTTAAAGGGAATTGCCAAACAAAAATAAAAGCATGCATGTATTATTATCCAAAAAAAGAAAGAAAGAAAAGGGAAATGCAAACCCACCTTTATTTTATTTTATGTACATAAATATACCCACAAGTGATACATTTTACACATAACTAGAAGGATCGACCACGTGTTTCACATATCATTTCATTGATTATATAAATAGCGAAGGTTAACTGTCTTCGTCCTGCTTTGTTTAGAATAATTTCACTTTTATCAAAAAAATATTAATTCATAAATAAATTAATATATTTTAAAATATAAATAAAATAGTTATAATTTTATAATTTATCTATAAATTTAAATTTAAATATTATCATTATATATATATATATATTTTTTTTTACAAAATGATATATTTATATAAGTTATATTATAAAATATATGATATTTAATATTTAAATTTGATCATAAAATTAATACTGTTAAAAAAATTTATTGCAAAATCGTGATTAAAAATTGACTTTATTTGACTTAAAAAAAAAAAAAATAGTTGACGGAAACGATAAAGATAAATTGAATTATTCAATTGTATATATCTAATTAAAAAAAAGTATATAAAAAAAAAAAAAGCACTACGACCACAATGAGGCGAAAGTCAAACCTTAGCTTTTTATATAGTAATAGATAATAATTATAGGAGACATGTGACAGTTTTTTTAGAAGTTATTTTATTATATAACTACAAATATATTTAAATTTATATATTATTAATATTTATTTTTTGCTTGTTATATTTGAATTTGCTATTTTAAACTGTGAAATGTAAGAAGATTTTATATTAAATATTATTACCTTATTTCTAACTTATATTTATGGAGGTTGGATATTTATTAAAAGGGATGGGTTTGGAGACCAAGAATTATAACCATATAAATTTAATTAATTATATCTAATTATTAAATTATTTTTATCTAATGGAAAATGTTTTATTATGTGTTACTTGATTTTTTTTTCTTAACTTTTAAAAGTTATAGACTAATTTTAAAATTTTAAATTATGCTAGCATATATATAATTAATTTAAATTATTTTATAATTAAAATAATTTATTAAATTTATTAATTATTAAGATTGGTATCATATTCTTATAAAATGGACTTATATTATCTTTTTATTGTCATTTTTAAAGGTAATGAATTTATACTACTTTTTAAATAAATATGAGTTTAAAATACATTTATATTAAATGTAACATATTTGAGAAATTCATCTTATAAAAATAATTTAAAAAACATAATAATTTAACATAATTTTATTTAATAAAGTTTAATGGATTTTAGTACAAGTATATCGATCCAAAACTATTCAATCCATGTGGTTTGAGATTTATTATTATTATTATTATGTGATTTGGACTATTTCATACTTTCATCCAAGTTGGTAATGATTTGGTCACCTGATTAAATATTTAAAATTAAAATAATTACTTTTAAAAACTAAATATTTTGGTAGCCCGCACGCAATGACGTGTATTCACTATTTTATATTCGGTAGTTTTTGGATGACTTTGACTCGTCGTTTGAGTTCGAGCCCATTTATGCAGAGAATACTTTTATTTATAGAGGTTATAGGACAGACTCTGCTGTGAAACCCAACATAGTGATCAACGGCTGCCTTCTTCGTTCTGCTCTAATTCGCATCTTCTCGACACTTATTTTGATTCTGGTTCGTTCGTCTAGCTTCAATATCGCACCCTATCACCCTCTTTATTTTCTTCTTCATAATTCGTATTATTTTATTATCTACAAAAACTTATTGCTATTGATTTTTCTATAATGCTTATTTGAATTAACAACTTTCTGGGTAAATAAAGATGTTAGTTTTTCTGGTTTAGTTTTATCCATCTTTAAAGTTCAACATCTATTCTAGAATATATATATATATATATATATATATATTTCATTTATGGTTTAATTGACCCAATTTTTTTCTGGGTTGCCTGATCGAATTTGCGGTTCATAGTTGGTCTACTTGTTTTTTGTTTTGGCAGTGATACAATTTTGATGGTAGTTCGTTCTTCTACCTTTAGTATCGACCCTGTCACCCTCTTTCTTTTCTTTTATTATTCATAATTTTGTATTTAGTATTATTTACAAGAACTTTATTTTGCTATTAGTTTTGTGGATGGGTTAATGCAAATTGGTTTTTGGCTTATGCTTTTGTATGTTCGTCTTCTTTGCTCCTGATCTGCCAAAGAGAAATTGGATAAAGTTTCTGTATAGTATTTGTGAATGCGCACATGACATCTGAATAGGAGATGAACAAAGACAGAGCCAGCAAACAATTTTAGGGTGCTAGAATTTAATTTTTATTATATAAAATAAAAAATTAATAAGAGTTATACTATATTTAATTAAACATTAAATTTTTCTCATGTCATATTATATTAGAGATATAGAGTTAGCATTCAAAAATATAAAGTTAATATTTTATAATTAACTTATAATAAAAATTAAACAAAATATAACAAGTTAATAAGTATTAATATTATTCATTTTTAAAATAAATTTACTAATTAAAAAAAATCTAAATATAGTTGTTAAAACTAAAATTAAAGGAAACATACAAAAATATAAAAAGTAAAATATGATTTAAAATTTTAACTTTGAGACTATATTTAAAAATATATGTTGATAAGCAATATAAAATAACTAATAATAATAAAAATAATATGATTTTTTAAAATAAATTTTAAAAGATTATTAAAATAAAATGTCAAATAATTTAATATTAAATAAAATTAAAATTTGTGTTAAAATAAAATATAATAAACATAAACTTAAAGCTTTAATCTGAAGCTTATAATATAATTTTTTTTAATATTATTTTTATGATATTGAGTATAAAGTTAAATATTTATAATTTTTTTATTATAACATTTAAGAAGAATTTTTACATAATATATAAATATAATTTTATTTTTGTTACTAAATATGTGAATAAAAAAAATATTTAATCACTTTATTTACAATTCATGTAACTTTTATTCACGTATTTGTTAAATATTATTAATATATATCAAAATATGTATATAAAAATTAAATATAATATATTATTGTAAATAAAATATTTATTTAATGTTATATATATATATATATATATAATTAATTTTTTATAAAAGAGTTGTCCGGAACTGTAGCCACGCCCAATCCCATGAAGATCCGCCTATGGTGATGAAGCGTTTGGCAGATGGTTGTAAATAAATCTTAGAGAATATATTCAATATTTGAATAATAATGCAGAAATATTTATCTTTATCTGAGTTACTACTCTTCTGCTTCTTTTTTTTTTTTCTTCATTTCGTCTAGTTTTCAATGATTGGTTGTTAACTTTCATTACCATAAGTGAACTTGTGTTATGAAACAAATTCCATTTAGCTGGTTCGCATGCACGGCCTATATTGTTACTCAAGTGTTTGAAAAAAGTGAAGAGTACATACTTTAGGTTTTAAACTGTGATATTTCTAAATAAAATCAATACTATTGTACTGAAAAAAAATGATGTAAACTTAATGGTTTTGACTTTTAAGTACTACGATACATGCACACCTATATATTGTGGATTAGGAGTTCAATACTTAAAAGTTTCTAGACACTAAGTCAACCCCTATTTAATACAACTCATTGTTGTGTTTTGAAGGAGGAAATATGCCCGATAAAATGAAAGCTGAGAATCTTTTCAACAGCCTTGTGGACACATTTGCTGAAGTTAGTTCAAAACAGAAATCTACGTCATTCATTGAGGAGGATAAGTCAGACTCGGTGAAACATAAGTTCAAGCGGTTGTTTGGGCGCCAGAAGCCTGTTCACAATCTTTTGGGAGGTGGAAAATGTATGTATGTCAGTTCTGTTTTTTTTCCCCTGCACTTAATAATGTTTCTCTTACTAACTTGTTATTGCCTATCTGAATTTTATAGCTGCTGATGTATTGTTATGGAGGAATAAGAAGATATCGGCTAGTGTCATGTCTGCTGCAACCTCAGTATGGGCGCTTTTTGAATGGTTTGATTATCAACCTCTGAGTCTTGTATGCTTTGCTCTGATTTTTAGCATGCTTGCTCAATTTGTTTGGTCAAATGCATCAGGATTGCTTAACAGGTAAAATAGGAAATTTGATTTTGTAGTCGTTTGTCCAGTAGATTATGTTTGGTAGAGTAGAATTCTGTGTTTATTTGATCATATCTTCATGGTGGCAGGTCATCTTCTGAAGTTCCTCGTCTTGTTCTGCCTGATGACTTATTTGTAAATATTGCCATCAAAATAGGTTCAGAGTTAAATAGAGCACTAGGGATCCTTCAAGATATTGCCTGTGAGGGGAACTTCAAACAGCTTCTTGTGGTACGTTCGTAGAATCAATTTTATTTTCTTATGTGTGCGCTCTGCTACATTTATGATTAGGACCTATATTTATTGTTAACAAATTTTTGGGATATGAAAGCAGTGAGCTTGGGCTTGAATAAGACATTGAATGATGACATGGTACCACAACATTCAATGGATTTCAAATAAATAGTTCAGATTACAAAATAAGCATGCATGCAAAGAGAGTGCAAAACATTTTTACGCATATATGTAGTTCATTACTGACCAAATAACACCTCTACTTTGGAGTTTGGAATCTATATTATCTCATTAACCCTCGGCATGTTTGACCAACTTGATAAAGCCTTATATGTGTCATTTGAGGTTGGCATTGAAGATGTGTGCTATCACATTATTTTGATTGTATGAGAAACACAATAATTAATTAGTCAATATATTATATTGCTGTCTTTTACAACAAAAATGTTTTATTTCTATTGCGCACACAAAAGCCAGGCAACTTGTGTGTCAAAAACTGGTGCCTATAGTGAGCGTGGTGGAAGTTCTAAAATAGTTTTGTTTGGTTCAAGTTCATATAATTTGAGTGCATATTAAGAATGGTGGTGGATGGAATTGCAAGAAAATTCACAATTATATATCCGTTAAGTTATAGCTAAACTTATATAGAGAATATATTTTTGATTCAGCTTGCAATTGTTTATTATTTAAAGAATCATCTCATTGTTATGTTATTGTTTTTCTTGGTGGTTCTGATAAATTCTCAACTAATTCTTGAAGGCGATTGTCAGCTTGTGGTCTACTGCTGTGATTGGAAGCTGGTGTGATTTTCTAACTGTTTTGTACACTGGTGAGAGATCTAGCTTCTTCTGTTTATATCTCCCGTACTTTGTAGTTTATTTTATATTTGATTTAATTGCAAACATAACACCCTCCATGCGGCACACATTTTTTTATAACTTAAAAAAAAATTACGGAAGATAGTTAAAAGTAAAACTAGTTAAATAACCGTGTCATATAAAAATCGAAGGGTTTATATTTTTCTTAGATTATAAGCTAGAGACGTGCCTTTGACAATGCAGCTCAAAGTTCATGCCTAATTGCGTACGAATGAAATTTCTAGTTAGTTCAGAACTTCAGATATGGGATTTTTGTGTTGAAGCAACAATAGACGGGGATACAGGTTTGCGAGTTTGTTTGTCGATGCATTAGGGAGATGTTGTGGAGAGATTTTTTTTATTTAGGACGCGGAATCACATTCAATTTTGATACTGCAATTCCACTTAAAGAAGCACATTTAGTTTTCTAAATTGAATTCGATATGTTGATTTTTGATTGAGTAGGATAACTGATTGATATACACTTAGAATCATTTTCTACTGATGAAAATGAATTGGTTTTTTTCCTACCTTATCTAATGCGACGACGTTGATAATTATCATATGATTTCTTTTTTGAAAGGCTTTGTAGCTGCCCACACATTGCCAGTGCTTTATGAGAAGTATGAAGATGAGGTTGATGATCTTGTGTACAAGGTCTTGGATCTGCTTCAGCAACATTATCAAAAGCTGGATGCCGGTGTCCTCAGCAGGATTCCAAAGGGAAAGCGGAAGGGAAAGAAACGTGATTAGGTTATTCATTTTGTAACAAATCATAAATCTTCTAGCTATGTATATATCTAGCCATTTCTCTTGAGGCGTTTATGATACATATAAAAAGAATTAAACAGAGATATGTACCCTTCATGTTTGTTAGATGAGCTCTGATTCCATTTGAATTAGTAAAAACATCACCATTTGTTTATTGATTGGATGATCCTTGTTCAAATCTTATTGAACTGATTAATGGAGAAAAAAATAGAGATTCTGGTATATACTTCTAATGGGCTGAAAAGGCCATAGGTTTTTGGTATAAGAATTAAGCAGAGTTTGAATTTCTGTTACTGATCAACAGATAATGTTAACAACGTCGATTATCGTTGAAAAATGCAATATTCCTGATTTTTATGTGATTTTAAAATTGTTTGTAAGCACTTTGAAAATGAAAAGCTAGTGATGTAGTGAGGCTGCCACATATTAATTAGTACAATACTTGCATTAGGCCTAGACGTGATGAACTGAAAAAAATTACAAATACTAAGGGAGGGCCAAACTGTCCCTTTAAGAGCAATTTGATCAGGTTTTTTTTTTTTTTTTTATTATTATTATTATTTTTTTATGTCTTATAACCTTATTTTTTTATTTTTTAAAATTCTTTTAGCAAAAAAAAAAAAAAAAAAAAAGAAATCTCAAAGTAACCTTTAAAAAGTCATATAAGAATCAGGTGCCAAAAAATTTACAAATTTTTTAAGAAATTAAAATTAAATATATATTTTGAAAAGCTAGAAAAATTGGGATGTATTATTAAAAAGAAAAATGATTAAAATATATATTTTGTAAAAGAAAATACTTAATCCGGGAGATGCTCCTGATTCTATCATTTTTTTTTTTTTAATATTTTAAGGACATTAATGTTATTTTAAATAGCCGTTGTATTTGGGAAGGAAAGATTATCAGGATATAAAGCATCACTCTTTGTCAAAGCCAGGGACCAAACTCTAAAATAAAATAATAATAATAATAATTAATAATTACAGTTAAATTATGAAGCAAAATAATTATATAAAAATAATCAAAATAGGTATAGAGGAGAATAAGAAAATTAAAGAGACACATCTTATTCTTATTTATGTATAATATTGAAGAATTACATTGATATTTATAGTAATAATAAACTAAAATCCTAATCTTAATAGAACTCTAAATAAGAGTCCTAAACTAATAGGAAAACATTAGAATAATTATCTAATATCCTAATCATAATAGTCTCCAATACCAACAAAGAAACTAATTATTAATCTAATATTCAACTATTTCAACATTCCCCCTCAAGCTGAACATAATTTATGTTCAGATTGGACAACATAAATAAAAATAAGCAAAAAGTTGGTCGATTGACCTTTTTAGAAAACGACGGTAGGTCGGTTGATCTTTCTAGAAAACGCGGCTACGATAACGACACAAGATAGTAGATCGGTAGACTTTTCTAGAAAACGACGGTAGGTCGGTTGATCTTTCTAGAAAATGCGGCTACGAAGTCGTGAGCTTGACAAGAAGACACCAATATGGAATTGGTGATGATGACATACGACGGTAGGTCGGTTGACCTTTCTAAAAAATTACGGTGGATCGGTTGACCTTTCTAGAAAACGACGGTGGGTCGGTTGACTTTTCTAGAAAACGCGGCTACGAAGTCATGAGGTTGATAAGAAGACAATTTTTAAGTTTTCCCACAAATTGGAGCATAAATATCACACATGCCCAACTTGAATAGTGAGGTTGAGATTGAGACTGATACCAACAATCGTGAATCCTTGAAGGCGACAGTGGTGAAAACGGATGATACTAACAGTCAGTGAAATTGACAAACGACATTGTGGCTGAGAACGGCGCTAATGGGCCGTGGTTTGAGAAAGGCACTGGTGGGTCGTGGTTGAAGTCGATTGCTGCTAAACTGAGATGGCAGACAACAGTGATGGAGATAACAGTGGGGTATATATATGACAGATGATGCTAGTGATGACCTCCCTGATAATAACACTGAGTGTGAAGCCACAGACAAAATTACACCATAGAAGAAGTCACATGCTCAATTGTAAATGGCTATAACAAAACTCACCCTGCCGTCTACAATTGGTGTCAGTTAAAAAGTATAATTACCACATATTTATAGAAAATAAACCCATGATTTTTTTTTTGCTGACTGGGCTGCTGATTGGGCAAGTGAGTTTGGCCTGGATGGTGGGATAATTGGGCCTTGTGCTTGAATCAGTGAACTTGGGTTTGGACTTGAATCAATGGGCTGATGGGTTTGAAAGGGCTGGCTGAATGAGCTTGGGTTGCTGAATGGGCTAGGGTTTGGTTAAGAGATGGGCTGCCTTGGGGTGTCTTGTAGTTGGGCTAGGGTTTTGGTGAGTGAGATCTAGTAGGAGGCGGCAGGTGAGTGATTAGCGGTGGAGACGACAAGTGGCGCGAGGCAGATCTGGAGCAGCATGGCCTGAGGGAGAGACAAGTGCAGCGCGGACAGGCAGAGCGGAGACAGGCAAACGGCGCGGAGCAGAGACAAGCGCACAGAATTGGGCTGCTGATTTGGTGAGAGGCCGCGTGATTGGGCTGCTGGTGGTGATGCTGGTGACTAGACGGGCTGATGGGTTGCGGAGACTGGTGCTACAGACAATGAGAAAGGCACTGACGGAGAGCTGGTGAGGCGGACGGTGAGCTAGTGGACGGACATGATGGAGGATCTTTCGCTGCATTCAGATATTTTGTTGTTGAAGTCCAATCCAAATAATGTTGACCCATGTCTCTCCCGAAATCTATTATTTATTTTTGAGCTATACATCTTTGTGAAGAATCACCAATATGAGAAAGATTTGGTTTGGCATTTAAATTAATTGTTATCCCTTAAAGAAAGATGTGATGGAGATATCATTATTAAAGGCAGTTCTTGACAACATATCTTCATTTTTCTTTCTACTGTCCTGTGATAACAAAATTTTAGAACCGACTCTTAAGTATTACCAGAAGTCAAAAGAGATATTAAAATTATTAAAAACAATATTTGATTTTATTGTGGACTCTGAAATAACTTCCAATGAAGCACTTAAGAGGCCATTCGAGGAACTGGGTCAATCTGTGGATCATTTGAGGGAGCTTTTCCAGAACTGGCAACCATTATCAAGTAAAGTATATTTTGTTATGCGAATTGAATCGCTAATATCAAAGATTCAGACTCTTGGCTTGAACACCTTCAAGGAGCTGAAGTCTTCGATTTAAGAACTCCCTGATGAATTGGGTTTTGTGTCTCTTGAGCTCATGGTTAAGATGGCAGAGAGCCTTATGTTAAGGTCCAATAAGGAGATTCTTATTGAGGCTGTGGCACTTGAAAAGTTAAAGGAGACTGGTGACAGTGCTGAGAGGTAGGGGTGAGCAAATAATTCGATCAATCCGCTTAAATTAATAAATTCGATCCGATTCGTTGGATTCAGATCTGATTGGATTGATATATTTTGTAGTCGGATCAGATTCAGATCGAAAAGTATACAATCCGTTCGGATTCGGATCGGATTCGGATTGACAGATTTTATAATCCGCTGTAATCCGATCCGGACTGAATTACTATTAAAATTATAAATAAATGCATATTTATTTTTAATGTGTTATATTTAAATATTATACATACCACAATTACATTAAATTATTATTTTAGTTTTTTAAAAAATAAAAATGTTAAATTCTCTATAATAATTTAATAATATTCAACATTATACTTTTTATTATTTTGATTATCTAATTTGTGACTATAAATAAATAAATTTTATTAAAAAATATACCAATTTAAAATTTAAATGTTAGTATATATTGTGTTTTATATATGATAATAATAAAAAATAAATTATAATTTCAATCCGACCTATCCGATTCGAAAAATTTGATCTACTCGGATTCGGATTGGTTCGGATCGACTACATTATTGGATCGAATTCGGATTAAAAATCTTCAAATTTGCTTCGGATCGGATCGGATTCGAATTGGTAAAAAACATGCAGTTTCGATCAGCTGCTCACCCCTACTAAGAGGGACGAATATGGAGGACAGACGCTGTCGGAAGCAGATGAATTGGGCGACGCTGGTGACAGGCATCGAACACTGTTCTAATACTAAGTTAAATTATGAAGCTGAGATAATTGTATAGAGATAATCAAAATAGGTATAGAGGAGAATAAGAAAATCAAAGAGAGACATCTTATTCTCATTCATATATAATATTGAAGAATTACATTGATATTTATAGTAATAATAAACTAAAATCTTAATCCTAATAGAACTCTAAATAAGAGTCATAAACTAATAAGAAAACATTAGAATAATTATCTAATATCTTAATTATAATAGTTTCTAATACCAACAAAAAAAAATTAATTATTAATCTAATATTTAACTAATTACAACAGTAATAATTGTATTATATTGTGCTGTACAATATTATATAATTACAGTGTTTCGTAGCTCTCGTACCGAAAAAAATGAATTATCAATCCAACGTTTGGTACTTGCCAAAACAGATTGGACTATATCTAATATTCAAAGTTTTCAATAAATTCTGATTTATTTTATGTCCTTTCCAGCTTTCCTCCTCTACAAAAAAAAAAAAAAAAAAGTTTATAAACAATAACAGAATGCAAGGAATTAGAAAAATTAAAAAATAAATAAGAGAAGACATCATCATAAAACTTTATAATAACAAAAAAAAAAAAAAAAACTTTTGAATTACAATGCTAATGAAAACCCACTTCTCACGGTTACAAAACAACTCGAATAAAAGAAAACGAAATTTGGAAGCTTTAGGTAACTAAAGCAAGATCTTAGAAACGCAACAAACTACTCGTAGTAGCTTCATTTGCAATTTTCTCTTTAGATTAAAAAACTTTTGATGCTATTCAAAAAGCTTTAGATTCAATTACAAATTCGAGAATATTTTGTAAACAAGTTCATGTCTATGATATCATCGGCATCGGTGTGTTCAAAGCAAAAAGGAGACAACGAACAAGAAGACTAGACAACGATGATTTTGTAAAGATGGTGTCAAATTTCGGTAGTCTTCGTGGTGCGTTGGAGATTTGTCCTGTATGAGTTAGGACCCCCCCCACTTGGGCTTAAATTTATCAGCTTTTAGTTCAAATTTTAATCAGGCTGGATTCTAATTATCCGTTACCAAAAAAGAATAAAAGATTCAATAGCACGCTTAAAATATATAAAATATATATTTAAAAAAATAAAATTATTATTTTATCTAAAATATCTTTATATTAAGTAATATTAATAAAATTAATTAATTATAATTAAGCCCTTAGTTAATAAAAAGATATTTTAAATAAAGTAATAATTTTACTTTTTAAAATATATATATTTTATTTATTAAACATATATACAATGACGAAACTAAGCAGTGGTTGTAACAGGCTTGAGCCCGAGCAGCCATTTTTAATTTTTTTTAATTAATATTAATAATATAAATATAATTTAATATATTATAATACATTTATATATATATTTTTAAATAAAAATATTAAATATTTAAAATATTTATGTTTCAATTTACACTCATATCAATAGTTATGAATTATATATTCCTAAAAATTATAATTTTTAAACTTTTAATTGATAAATATTGTTTAATTATTAATTTAAGTATAAATTTATATGTATTTAACACTCTTTTTTTAATAACAATTTACCATTATTTCATTAAATATTTTTTTTCTTCTTTAAATTATTAATTAGAGTTATTTATTTCAAAATATATATTATCCTATTGTTATATTAGAGCATGAAATTTATTTTAAATTTTTATACTTATCAATTACTATTAATAGGTGAAAAAATTATTAGGCATATAACTTATTTATTGATTCTTTAATTCTTTAGTTATTTTAATTTTTTGTTTATTTGTTGTTAGGTCTATTTAAATTTGTAATTTTTAATTTGTATATTTTAATTTATATTAAATACTTTTATTGTCGGTTATAGTGGATAAACCTCACAAAAATTCTAAATCATTTAAAATTTTTCATTTATTCTTTAAGAAAATGGATAACCAACAATCAACCAAAAATACTTTTTTGAAGCTACCAACCAAAAATGTAAGCAATCTCAAGAAATACTTATTGAAGTTTGCAAAATAAATTGAATCTGAATTGATAATTGATGACTTTTATACTCTAAAGCATCGTCAGTATAACTTAAATAAATTTGTTTTTTTTTTTTTTAAGTTTATATTATTTTCTCAATGTTGACTATAAATTTTGATATTATAAATAAATAAAAAAATTAGCCCTCTTAAGAAAATATTTTTGGTTATATATATTTTTTTACTATTTTTTATGAATAGATATTGTATCATCATTCCCTTGTTACTAAAAATGTGTCAAACACGAAATAAACTTGAAGTTATACAATCAAGCCTAGTGCGGCCACCAAACAAGGCCTGAGTGCACAAGCCCAGCCCATGGTAAGCTTGACCTTGCTATATATCGAAAACTAGTAAAAGAAAAAAAAAAACGAGCATGTTTCAATAATATGGACAAATAAATAATAATTTGCCAAGGCCTTAATAGCCAAGCGGCATTATAACCACCAAAATAAGGTGGAGCTCTCAAGTTCGAGATACATAGACTAAAGTTTGTTCTAGTTAATTTGAATAGTGATAAGGAGAAGGTGATAGACAAGAAAAATGTATTATTGATAAAATTTAAAGGTAATGTATGAGATAAATATGTGATTGTGAAACACTTACTAATAGGAAAACCAATTAGATTGTGATAAATAAATTGATATATGTACTAAATTGTAATAAAAAATAGTTTTTATTTTTTTAAATTAAAAGGGAGCAAGTGAAGTTTTTTACTTATTAACTTATATATAATATTATTTAAAAAAAAATGGGTTTTTTAAATAATTTTTTGAAAAATTATTTAAAATAACACATTTTAAAATTTATAACAATAAAAATAGTACCATAATTTGAATTAAGAGGGGTATAAATTAGTATTAAGAATATTATTTTTATTATTATAAATTTATAGATGTTAATTTTATAATATTTTCTAAATTTTTAGAACTAGAGGAGCAAGATCGATCACTTTGGCGACTAGAAGAACTTATAATATATGCAATACAAAATTCTCAAATTTTCTAAATAATATATATTATTAATAGTTTAATATATTACATATATAATATTATTACTTCAAGTAACTGCAAACTATTGAACCAGATAAAACTCATGCAAGTATGATATATATAAAATATAAAATACAAGAAAATGTTATATCGATTAAGTTATAGTTTACATCAAATAATGTATCAAAAAATAATAAAATTTAAAAATGGGGGCATGAGATGAAAAAGTAATTTTATTAAGGAAACCAGCTAAATTATAACAAGTAAATTAATGTATGCATTAAATTTTAATAAAAAAAAGTTTTAATTTTTTAAATTAAAAGGGACCGAGTGAAGTTTTTTACTTATTAACTTATATATAATATGAATTTAAAAAAATTGTATTTTTTAAATAATTTTTTTAAAAATTACTTAAAATAATACCTTTTAAAATTTTTAATAATAAAAATAGTACTCTTAATTTGAATTGAGAAAGGTATGAATTAGTATTAAGGATACTATTTTTATTATTATAAATTTTGTAAGTGTTAGTTTCGTAACTTTTCCTAAATTTTTTAGAACTTGAGAAGCAAGATCAATCACTTAGGCGACTAGAAGAACTTATAATATGCAATACGAAATTCTCAAATTTTCTATATAATATATATTATTAGTAGTTGTAAACCTGTAATATATAACATATATAATATTAAATCTTCAAGTAACTGCAAACTATTGAACCAGATACAACTCATACAAGTATGATATATATAAAATATAAAATAAACACCACATGCATAAGCCAATATATATTGTCAAAATGAGTGTATAAATGTGGTCGATCTTAGGAGACTTTGATAGCTATGAGTAGTACATTTTCTCTCTACTATAACCTAGCTAGCTCTATAAGTAATATAGTAGTAAGCATTTGCTTCATTAAGTAAGCTGTCGATCACATAATTCTCAATTCTCAAAGTAGTACCTCTCCAGGGCCAACAATATCAGGCAGCAGGAGCTATATTCTTGCCATCATCGTCGTCGTCGTCGTCGTCATCGCCGTTGTAATCATCCCCACCATTTTCATCATTATAGTGAACCAAAACAGAAGGGACGACACGGTCCTCCTGATCAGTAACAACCAGCATGGAAATACCAGGTAATTTCTTGCCATTTACAATAACCATTGCAAATATTATTGACCAAGATATGTATATGAGTATTTTAATTTTAGAAGTATGTTTTCAATAGAGAACAAGTGTTTTCTGTTGCTGATGAATAAAGGTCCTAGTACCTGTATTTATAGAGTGAAAATCTTAGCTAGCTAGGCAACATAACTACAAAGTTAATCCAGATTTTAATTTCAGTCCTATAGTACTGGATTAATAATTTGTCTAATTAATATAAGTCGTTAAAATTAAATTCGTTTTTGTTTTCTACTTATTAGGTCTTTTTTTTTTTTTTTTTTGTCTATGTGAAATTAAGGGAAAAGAAAAGGTTGATGATAAAAAGCTTAATTAATTAAGAACCACTAGTAGAGTGGGCATAACATAAAAAGGCACAAAATGCCTATGCGTGAGCTCAACTCAGGCAAGCAGGTTGCACTTCATAAACCACACATGGAAACAATGACCCTTCCACGCTCTTCCACTGACTTTAATGTCACCTTCAGCAGACAGCTGGGCTATTTTCTAAACACAGACCACTTAAGAGGAATGTTAAGAAGTAAGGACACACAAATTTGTATTTATAATAGCTATAATATGTAACGTTATAAAATAAGTTAAAATTAAAAAATTGTTTATTTTACAAAAAGAATCATAACACGTTACACATTATAATTAATATAAGTATAAATTTATATGCATTTAATATTGCTCAACCACGTAATATTGTCAGACGCATATTTTATGTGCTACATGTATAAAGAGAAAAATTAAAACAATCATAAGTATAGTCGTAAAAAAATACTTTCATTAGCTAGTTAAAGGCTTAAGAGGTTACGAAGTTTTTTTTGGGGTCAAATTAAGAAGTTACGAATTGATCATAATAATTAAGAAGCTAATGCATGTACGTATCCTCTTTAATGTCAGTACGTTGGTATTGTCACTAGTTAACCACGTGCGCACTAGTGTCATAGTGTGTGAGTCATGAACAATCTTTGTTTTTGACTAGTCAAGACATAATAATATAATATATTAAATTAATAATAATTTGTAAACATAGCATGAATTAATTTTGTTAGTGAACAGTTAAGGTATTGCAAATTAAAGTTGTTATGGTAATATTTCTTCTAATGAAACACCTTTTATTTTCGTATTTGCTTTAATGTTTGAAGTCGGTTGTAAAATTACACCTAACATTTAAGTTTTTGTTAAAATGCTTCAAACTTTTAGTTCTATTAATAATTATTTTTTAAAAAATGACCAAGAAAAACATTATTAATGTTGATGAAACTAAGCATTTGATAAATTTTTGCAAAAACTCAAACGTAACTTCGCTAAGAGATCTTCTCATATAGTCCTATTCAAGCCTTTCGTATTTGAGGGAGTGCAACTTTTTCTTTATTTTTTTCAGATAAGAAGAGATTCTAATATTGACTTTAATTTGAAGATAGTATTCCAGAAGGAAAGAGAATATTTTGACAATGATGCAATATGATCAACCACACTATCATCCTTACGTTAACCTGTTAATAAATATTCCTGAAAAATAAATTAAAAAATACACAATAGCTGCTGCTAACTCTTTTAAAAGCGAGTACTAATAGGAACTAGACTCAAAAATTACATATATTTAATTGTGAAGCTTTAGAAATAATATCAGAGTTATGAAATTATGATCCTTAGTCATATAAACAACTTTTAAAAATGAATAATTTATCCTAACGGTTTTTTTTTAATGACCTTTATTCAATTTATTTTAACAATAATTTCCAATCACTCACTTCAATTTTGTTCTTTTTAGATAAACAGTATATATGTTCTTTTTTAATGAATAACACATATGTTTCTTTTAAGTAAATCAAACATATATTCCTTTTTACAGATGACACATATGTTTTTTTTTCTTGAAGTGATATATATAATATCACATTTTTTTTCTATTATACAATATATGATTTTTTTTATATGACACGTATGTTTTTTTAACAACTTTTACTTTTTTATTAAGTATAAATGGTCGAATTATAAAAAAAAAATACATTCAATTATAATAAACAATATATATATATATATATATATATTAAACATGAAAAAATATATCATTATACACCAAAAAATAGAGGAAAAAAATTATAACAATTAAATTCATTATTGTTATAATAACTTTTGATAATTTTATATAATAATAATGATATTAAAATATAACTAATTGTTAGAGTATAATAGGTATTTATACATTTATTGCGACAACAATAAAAAATATTGTTACAATATTACGGTCATTTATTTATTTTAAATTATATCATATAAGATAATATACTATGTGAATTTCACTATATGCAAAGACCCATATGTATTAATGTAAATTGCATGCATTTGCGCATCATCTACGTTGGAACCGCAATTGATTTCCCTTTGCATTAAATAAGTTAAGAGTAATATTGATAGAAAATGTATGTATCTGTATTTTTTTTTTTTTAAATTGTTTACATTTAGATAATTTTTGCTACATGAAAGTCCAAAATTGCAGCATTAGACCGACGTGTACGATCTGAGGACCATGTCCTCAACGCTTTGTGTTTCAGTTTCAACCCAGGAAACTGGTGGTTCACGCTTTTCGTTCTTCAGTCCTCAATTTTCTCGCTCTCTACAACAACGCACAGAAAGCTTATCGACTTACCAGGTCTTGTTGGATTCAATTCAAGCAGAAAATTCATTGATTAAGGAAATCCCATTTTGTTGATCACTTTCACTTGATTGTACTCCTTTGGAATTCTGATAATTCCAAGGTATGTCATTCATGGCTATGCATGTTAGTACATGTTTCTCTGTTTTTAGTGTCAGAAGAATTGCCAGAGTTAGAGCAGTTGCCTCTGAGAATTTGGGTATTTTGAAGGTGGAGGAAGAGACGGTGAAGTTGGGGGCTTCTGATTTGAAGGTTTCTAGGATTGGGCTTGGAGCTTGGTCATGGGGGGACACCAGTTATTGGAATGACTTTGATTGGAATGGTATAACTTCTAATAGAAATTTTGAAAATACCCTTTTCAGATTGAAGCTTTCAGCTTTACTTTTTCATTATTCCTGCAGTTTACTAGTTTAAGTTTTACTCTCCATTCTGGTTAGTTTTGAGAAGTTGGGTGGGCTTGTTAGTGAATGGTTATTCTAGGATTGGGGATTGAATATTAATCAATAACTGCTTATTTTTTGCATTCTTTCATTGTAACCTGGTATGCATGACAAATTAAGGCACACCAATCCTATATTTCTTGTTCCTTCTTTTTGTGGAAGCTTAAGTAGTGTTGGTGGAAATTTTAATTGACACATGGAGCTTTCATTTGTTCTTTTCATATTGATTTATGTTTTTTTTACTCTATACATTGTTGCAATTATATGTTATCCTCCTTGTATGGTTGTCTCTTCTTAGTTGCTTATCTGAGTTTACTGGTCTGCTGAAATGTGTGTGATTATTTGTGAATACTGGCTTAAAAAGTATTTATCAATGCATTATAAAAAATATACAGACAGGAAACTGAAGGCTACCAAGACTGCTTTTGATTCGAGTCTTAATCTTGGTATAAATTTCATTGATACAGCTGAAGTTTATGGCTCAAAGGTGAGAGGTCTTATTTGATATTTTATTTTTCTAATCTTCTCCATTATAAGCCATGAAAGTATTAGCAGTTTAGAGGCTGTAAATTTTATGTAGTGTATAAGCAACGTGACATTCACTCTTTAAAATATTAACCTCCAAGATAGTTAAGTCTGATTATTTATAAACCTTACTTAGTATCATATTTAAGCAATGTACGAAAATACCTCTAAAATCTTCCTTTAAAGTGTGGGTATTTGTCTTTTGCAAAGCTCATTACTTTGTATTTTAAACCTATTCTATTCTATTATATTCTATTTGTGTCACCTGTCTTTTTTTCTTTCGCAAGGTCCTTTAATTTTGTTTTTACAAGACGAGTCCCAAAGTATTTGACTCATTGATCTATTGAAACTCTAATACCATGTAAATTTTATATAATGTATAAGTAACATGAGACATTCACTCCTTAAAAGGTTAACCTCTAAGATAGTTAAGTCTCATGATTACTTATAAACTTTACATCAGTATCATACTTAAACAATATAGGACAATACCTCTAACAGAGGCACTGACTGTTACTATTTCTGCAGCTGGCTTTAGGTTCTGTAAATTCTGAATCTCTATTAGGAAGGTACGATATTGATATATGCTTGTATTAACACATACTATAAGTTACACTATGGACAATGAAATACTTTCCACAATTCATTTTTTAAGTACATTTTGTAACAATACTTTTTAAGATTTTATTATAGATTTATCAAGGAAAGAAAAGAAAAGGATCCTGAAGTTGAGGTGGTTGTTGCAACCAAGTTTGCTCCTTTGCCCTGGAGGCTAGGTCGTCAGAGTGTTTTGACAGCCCTTAAGGATTCGCTCTCTCGCCTCAGACTTCCTTATGTTGATCTCTATCAACTCCATTGGTTTGTGCTTCATAAGTGTCTCATATGATTCATACTTCAATATCTTCACAACATTTCTCATTCGTTTCTCCCCTGATTATTAGCTGATCAAATATGTATTTGGCTTTCAGGCCTGGATTATGGGGAAATGAAGGATACCTTGATGGTCTTGGAGATGCCGTTGAGCAGGGCCTAGTGAAGGCTGTTGGTGTTTCGAATTACAATGGTAAATTTCTGTACGTTTTGATTAGTGCTTATATCTACTTGGTTGGAATAACAAACCATGAAAATGCTTTCTATTGTACAATGATCTTTAACCATGCCCTGGTAAAGGGTATGCATCTTGAAATGCTGAAAACTTAGTTTTGAATGATATCTTTCCTCAAACTTTATTACAATGTATACATGTTTTTCCAGAAAGGAGATTGCGTAATGCACATGAGAAGCTTAAAAAAAGAGGTATTCCATTGGCTTCAAACCAAGTGAATTATAGCCTTATATACAGGGCCCCAGAGGAGAACGGCGTGAAGGCTGCCTGTGATGAACTCGGGATCACATTGATTGCCTATTCACCTATTGCTCAAGGTTATGTTCATCTGCCTGTACCTAACTGTAAAGTAATAGTTCGGTCATCTTAAGAAACTGAATAGTTATACTAACGTGAGAAAAAGGATAAAAGGTCCCAGATACTTGATTGAAAACTTGAGCAAATATAATATCCAATTTGATGGCACTTTGGAATGGGTGTATTCAACATTCCCTTATTTGTTCCAAATCCTGCAGTCTTGAAGCTTGTGGCTCCCAAAACTTCAGTTGCTGTTGGTGACTTGTTTTTTCTAGTATTCACCCAATATAGGCATGAGAATGCAATAAATTAACCATATAGTTTGGATATGCAAAATTCATAATGTTGTGAATTTGCCTCTATATTGTCTTGCAATCTCATGCCTATATAGTCAGTGTTTTTTTTTTACTCTGGTCCGACTATAACACGAAGTAAGCATAATGAAACTTCTCGTTACTGTATGTGCAGGTGCTCTTACAGGTAAGTATACACCAGAAAGTCCGCCAACTGGCCCTCGGAGAAGGATCTATACTCCCGATTTTCTAACAAGGGTGAGCTTTATTGGTAATGTGAAAACTTATGTTCAGATTCCAATTTAATTTATTAAAGGTTATTCTTGCTTGCATGCAGCTTCAACCTTTACTGAACAGAATAAAAGAAATAGGAGCAAATTACAGTAAAACTCCAACACAGGTTCTTTAAAATTCTTGAGCTAAAATTTATAGGTTCTGGCTTTAATTGGTAGTTGGTACGTACTACTTGGGTACGCTTCACATCCATATAAAACTTATAGGTTCTGGCTGGTTTACGGCATGATGGGATTTATGAGAATTTGATGTCTCTCTGTAGGTAGTCCTTAACTGGCTGATAGCCCAGGAAAACGTTGTGCCGATCCCAGGAGCTAAAAATGCAGAACAGGCTGAAGAATTTGCTGGTGCACTAGGATGGAGACTTTCCAATGAAGAGATAAGTGAGCTGCGATCTTTTGCTTCTGAAATAAGACCTGTTACTGGTTTCCCTATTGAAAACATCTAGACTCTGCCGAAACACCCTTGAACAAATAAATTCATATGTAAACTAGCAAAATAATAAAACTTGATAGCTGTAAAATTTCTAATACAAATGTAACTATACAAAACGTATGATGCAATATTATCATTGATTCTAAATGTTCACAAGTTCTTTCATTACCCACTTTTTGTTTTGCTTGGTTGTATAGGAATTTTAACCCATAACAGGCTGGTGGCTACTGATCAGAACTTGATCAAATATAGATGTGGTCCGTGAGAACTACGGGCTGGCCCATTCTCAAAAGGTTAACCGAATAATTAGGGAAATTTATGGTACACTTGAAGACATTTTTAACCAATGTGAGAATTTTTTTTTTTTTTTTTCTTTCCCTCTAACAGTGGGTCCTCGTTCACTTATTTATTAGGAAATCTAGGAAAATAAATGAAAATTACAATATGAACACTTTATTGTTTGGAGTTTAACAATTTTAGAAACAAAACTAAGAACTAGCATGCACATTGTTTGTCTACCTGAGTAATCTAGTTATCCAGACAAACAATGTAATGATTTTTTAAAACTTAGTATTGTTTTATATTTTTGCTAAAGAAAAAACTTAGCAATATTGTTGAAATATTGGTTACACACAAACACCAATACACACGTATATTGATGGGGTTAAAACACATGCTCTCTTGGTGCTTGTAAAAAGCGAATGGCAATTAATAAATTTAAGCATCTTTAATTACTGCAATTCTAGCGTTCATATTAAATGACTATATATTCTATTTGCCTGAGTGAAGGTTACGTCGAAATTTATTTGAGTGCAAACAGTTATAGCAGTAGTAGGAGCGATTCATGCTTTTCTTTTCTATCGGTTACAAAAAAGGATAATAAACTACTAAGAGGACATTAATTTGAATCCAAATGGATGTGATTGTGTAATATATTATTGGAAAATAATAAAAATAACATCATTTAATACTTATAATAATAAAAATAGTACCATTTGTATTTAAACTTAAAATTTTACAATTAAAAAAATAATTTATATATCGTTTTACTTTAAACACCTATTCAATTAGAATTGAACGACGATAATTTAGACTCGTTCAATGTTATTGAGGTGTTAGTTTTGTTATTATAAATTTTAGAGGTGTTATTTTTGATAATTTTTCAATACTATTTTAATGTGGTTATGTCTATTATCCCACCTCACCTTTGTTTTTTTTTAGTAAACGGTACATATGTTCTTTTTTGATAAATAATACGTTTTTTTGTCAAATGACACATATGTTCTTTTTTAGCAGATGATATATATAATTTTTTCTTGATATAACACATATGTCTTTTTTTTTTAACAACTTTTACTTTTTATTAAGTATAAATGGTTGAATTATACAGAAAAATACATATTTTTAATTAAATTAAAAAATATATATGTTTAATTAAACATAATTTTTTTTATTATTATATAAAATAAATAGAGAAAATAAATTTAGGTTAACTCAAATAAAAATAAAAAAAAAAGCAGTAAAAGAAAAGAAAAAAAAAAAAAGAATGAAAAGTTGCAGGGAAAAAAATTGAAAGAAGAAGAAGAGAAGAAGCTGAAAGAGAAGAGAAGAAGGAAAAAAAAAAATAGAAGCAGCGTGGGAGCGCGTGTGGGAGCCGTAGGGGATTATAAATGAAGCCTGGTCCACTTATTCCTTATTATTTTGATTGATGACATTATTATAATAATAAAAATATATAAAAGTTTTATTTATTTTTATTATTAATTATATTATATTTATTTTATTATTAAATAAAAATATCATTAATAAATTGCGTAACAATTTGAATATCATTAATAAATTGTTACTTTATATATTTTTATTATTAATTATATTATATTTATTTTATTATTAAATAAAAATATCATTAATAAATTGCGTAACAATTTGAATATCATTAATAAATTGTTACTTTATATATTTTTATTATTAATTATATTATATTTATTTTATTATTAAATAAAAATATCATTAATAAATTGCGTAACAATTTGAATATCATTAATAAATTGCGTAACAATTTGAACTTTGAGCTTATTTTATAATGCTCGATATATATTTCTAAGCAGAGAGCCAAATAACTGTACTATATTTTAAGTTTTTCCTTTTTTTTGCTGCATATACTTACTTTATCACTTTCTTCTTTCTTTTCAAGTAAAAAAAAATTATTTTCTCGTAAGATTTTTTCTCTTTAGTATTTCCTTCTTATCTTTATATTTAATTAAATAATATAATCTTTTTATGTAGAAAATTTTATTTTTAATTTTTTTAAAAAAATTATATATTTATTTTATAAATAAATATATATATTTTAGTGTTAGAAAAAAAATTTATTGATAAAATTAAAAATAAAATCATTTAAATTTAAATTATTTATTGATCGGAGGGTGACTTTATTTCCTAGTTGTGGTGATGTCCTTGGTTGTGTCTGAAATCTGTTGCGGGTTATCAATTGATTAAAAGATAAAATTCCCAAAATCGCTATGCTAGGGTTTCTACCTCCTGCAGGTTTTTCGTTGATCTTGCTGATTTATTGGTCTTGCTCATCTTTATCTTCAAAATTGATTTTCATCTTGTTTGATTTCTTTGTATTTCTCTTATATTTGACTAAGCATAACGAATCAAGTTTTTTCATTAAGTTTGCGAGTTTTTGTGTGCAGTTGTTGCTCTGTTTTTTGTTGAGGATTGAAATGGAATATATGTTCAGTAGTTTGGGTAACCTGGTTCTAATGCTTGAGATTGATGATATCTCCACATTACGCTTTTAGTAGAATAGGGTATTTGAAAAATGGAAATCATTAATTAAGGGTTATGTGAGGGAGATATTTCCAAAGTTGAAGCAGGAACTTACCTGATTATGAAAAATTCAAAAATGTTATCTAGTTAAATAGCTAGAAACATGGTTGTGGATTATGAGGAAATGGAGATCGTCTTGAAGAAATCTCCTTACTCTTTGATTATTGTGTAAAAATTGTTTCCATGTGAAGGTATTTTGGTTCAGTTTTTGTTAGAAATATTATAAATTTAATAAAAAAGGAACGAGAAAAATTGTAAAAGTTTTACGCTCTCAAATGTTAAGTTTTATATTATTTTTTTATATCTCTTAAAAGGTGTTGTACAAAAGAATTTACTAGTAGGATTGGGCCCCAAGGAGCACCCATTTTTATGGAAGGGGGAGATGACCTAAGCAATTGTGAGTCTACCAAGAGAGTGTCACCGTCCGACCGGCCAAGCCAAG
Organism: Elaeagnus macrophylla; assembly: GCA_029378325.1. Lineage (NCBI taxonomy): Eukaryota > Viridiplantae > Streptophyta > Magnoliopsida > Rosales > Elaeagnaceae > Elaeagnus > Elaeagnus macrophylla. The sequence goes on from CM055646.1 coordinate 12,730,836, forward strand.
TGAGTGACAATTTATTTTTTGAAAAAATTTTATCAACAGGTCCCGTTATTTGTGACAACCTTCAGCTATAAATAGAGCATTTGAGCTCTCAGTTCAACATACCATTAGCTCTCAACTCTTTCTAAATTTTTCTCCTCTCCTCTCTCACTTACGAGCTTTTCAGAAACTTATAAAACATACAGAAATATAGAAACTCATAAAATACAGAAACACAAACTTAGAAATATTTTCAAGAATACATTTTTATTATTTTAATTTTCGAGCAACATTATTTATAAGGTGCAGCATTCTAGAGTTCATCAGTGCAGTGAAGCTCCGAGATAGAAAAAGATTTTATGCTGTTTTATTTTGGAGATGACGAGGTTGTGTTTGCTTGCACAATTTTAGGCAGAGCCGCACAACGTCTTAAAAAGAGCAATTTAGTTCACGATTCAACCCAAACAGTGTCATTTTAGTATATTGATAACTTCGTTTATGTTTATTTTACACATCTGTAACAACGGTTTTGTTTGAATTTTCTAGTTAGTGTGCTACACTCCTTGATGCTTTGTTGGAGAATGCAGGCTTTTTTTTTTTGTCTTATTTATTGGAAGGTTGCTTACTAGTTCTTTGAGAGCTATAGCTTGTTTTGTACAATTCCTATTGAGAGCTATAGCTTGTTTTGTACAATTCCTAAGGCTGCTTATGGCAGATGAAGATGGAGCTTTTTTTTATTTTTTTTTGGGTTGTTTCACAATTGGTTTTGGAAGCTTACCCAATAAGTTCTCTTGTAATGCTTTGCCTCTTTTCAATTTTGTTTGCCTTTTTATTTATTTATAATCTTTCAATTTTGTGTGCTTGTATAAAACCTTTAGTATAAATGAATTTTTATTTTGAAAAAAAAAAAATTATTCACTTCTTATCAGTTCATCCTGTTTTTAGAAACCAAGTTCTTGATTTAAAAAACATTAAAAATATTTGTAAATTTATAACATTGAAATTTTCTCAAGTATAGAGATTGGAAAAGATAGAGATCAGATTACAATAGGATTTCAAAAGCATATATTCGCTTCTTAACTATGTTATATAAACTTTAAATTTTTTAAAATATATTAAAGTATTAGACATAATTATTTTTTTCCTCGTAAATTTTCACAAATTTAAAGTGTCTGGTGCCTACCATAACATAGCCTTTTCAATATGCATAACGAGAAAGCAGAAGTTAAGAAAACAGATGCCTTGTATTTGTGTGATAAACTTGGATTGGATACAATAAAAGATCGACCATTATTCACTGGTACTGTGAAGTTACCTTGTATTAATTGTAGTCAATTAATCGACAGTCACAATACCAGTTGTGTTCAGAGTCGGATCTACGTGGGGCTGCGGAGCATTTCAGCCAATTATTTTATAAAATATTAATTATATATATATTTTTAATATTAAATAAATATTTTATTTATAATAATATATTGTGTCTAATTTTTATATACATATTTTAGTATATATTAATAATATTTAATAAATATATGGATAAAAATAACATAAACTGTAAATAAAATGATTTAATAGATATTTTTTTTATGTATTTAGTAACTATTAATAACAAAAATAAAATTAGAATAATATATTATGCAAAAATTAGTCTTAAATATAATAATCAAAATAATTTTTAAATATTTTTAAAGTCAATATTATAAAAAAAATTAAAAAAAAATAAGTATATCATAAGTTTCTTATTAACGTTTTTTAAGTTTATGTTTATTATATTTTATTTCAATTTAAATTTAACTTTATCTAATATTATATTATTTAAAATTTTATTTTAATAATCTTTTAGAATTTATTTGAAATTTTTTTTATATAAAATTTTTATTTTTATTATTATTAGTTATTTTTATTTTGTTTATAAACATACATTTTTAAATATAGTCTCAAGCTTAAAATTATAAATCATATTTTACTTTTTACATTTTCATATGTTTATTTTAGTTTTAGTTTTAACAACTATAAATCTTAATGTATTTGATTAAGCTTTTTATTTGCTTGGATTTTTTAGTTAATAAATTTATTTTATTTATGAATAATATTAATATTTATTAACTTGTTATATTTTTGTTTAATTTTCGTTATAAGTTAATTATAATATGTTAATTCTATGTCTCTATTAAAGTATGACATGAAAAAATTTCGTGTTAAATTGAGTATAATTTACTATAATTTTTATTAATTTTTTATTTTATATAAAAAAAAATTAACTTTTTTTTTTTTTTTTTTCTTCTGGTTTTGCCTGTGGTTGTGCCGTAGAGATATAGAAAAAAATATATATATATTTAAATGGTACAAATGTGACACAAACATATGACGATCTTCAACGCCACACGAATTTGATTATGTTGTATGACATGTTCTATTAATTAGAAGATTCTCTGTTTTTTTTCTTATATATAAGAAGATATGCGGTATTTAATACAATATTATGCACTAATTAATATTTTATAAGAGTACTGCTAAGCTATTATGTAATGCCAAAAACAGAATTCAGGTAGCACTGTTTAAATAATGCATGAAAGCTCTAGTCACATGTCAATTTTTTTTTTTTTTTAAGACAATTCATTTGTACTTTAAGTTTAATATGATCGAGTGTCTGTCAATCATAAATATATGGAAAAGGGTTGATTTAGAATTATGTGCAAAATAAATAATTATTAAATTGGATCGATCGAATCTTATAATTTAACAAAGGACTTGTTTAGAACCTTTTTTTTTTTTTTATTTTAATAGAAAATAATTTTAAAATTTTAATAAAATATTATTTATATTTTTGTAAAAATTAAGAAGTTATTATTATTATTAATATTTAGAAATTATTTAAAGGGTTTGCTTGAATGTGTTTTTTTTTTTTTTAAGGTGGTTTAAGAAAATTATTTAAGTGCTTGTGATAAAAATGTTAAAAGTGATTTTAATTATAATTTTAAAATAAAAGTATGCATTCAACTAAGTATTAATTATGTCTCTTCAAAACATAAATGATGTTTCTCAAACTTTTGAAAATATTTCTCTTAAAGATTGTCAAACACTATTAAAAATGTTTTGATTCATTTGAAAGTGTTTTAAGCTAAAATGAAAAACAGTTCCAATCGGACCAAAGTATCACTTTAAACCATTTATAACAATTTTATATCAAACATCTTGATGCTTCTTTTAAATTATTTATCTTAAAATTATTTTTAAAATAACTACATCCAAAAATATATAAAAATAATTAAATTAATCCAAATAACATAACATCAATAGAATTAAATGTCATGCATAGCAAGAAAATCATTTTCTAAGCACAAAACTAATTAACTAAGACTAACTTAATAATTTCAAGCAACAACAATTTCAAATTTTGAAAAAAAAAATTATAGGTAAAGAAAGTTTGAAATTTCTTTTCCCACTGTTTAAAAAATAAAAAATTTAATTTATAATTGGCGAGATTTAAAAATATTGTAACTTTATTTAGCACCAAAATCAATAAAGTGAATTTAATATTCATAAAAAAGAATCCAACATATTTTAAATTGTTTAATTTAAACGAAAAATCAAGATTTAAATTTATTAAACTTTCTTAAATATTATGCGATCAATTAAACTTAAATAATATTACAAGAAGGTAGAAAACTTGGGCAAGCAACGACCAATGTATAACTCCCTACCGATTTCTCATATGAAATGCAACCTCCAACTCTAAGCAAATTGAAGTTTTGTTGGCTATGTATAAGCTGCCATATATCACCGACCATGGCTAACTATTATTGTGGACTTCAATTGAAAAATAGCTAGAATTTTTTATCCTCCAGCTAAACAAATGGTCCACAATTCACACGTATGTGGTCCATTTTTAACACTGTATCAAATTGAATCGATTCCTATTGAACTAAAATAATAAATATTTAATGCAATTGAAGTTTAATATATATATATATATATATATGAAAAAAAAATAGTGAGGGGAGAACAAAAGCATAAGATAAAAGAGAGATAAGATAAGTGCAATGACGAAAGTGAATTCAACATGGCGAATAAAATCATGCGTGCCCCATTGGTCAAATCTCACCCAACATAATAAAATTTGTCCAATCAGTTACTGAGTTGTCAAAACCTTTGTCTCTGACAATCTTGTCCTCCCTATCATTAGCCAATAAAAATATTTTGAAATCCCTACCGCACACGTGGCAGCAAACCTTCTACATTTTAAGATCACATAGCCTATGCAATTGCAGTTGTAGATTCCCTTCCCTTAAATGACCAAGCCCCATTGAAAATTATACATTAATTCTATATTAATATTCATATATTAATGTAATCAATAAAAAATTATAAATATAGAAAAAAATAAATAAACATATTTTAAATCTTTTTATTTTATTTTTTTTTAATTTATATTTAAAAACACTTCTATATATTACAACTAATATAACTATTTTTTATTAAATATAATGATATAAGCTAAATTATACTTATAAAAAAATATAATGTCATGTGACTTACAATTTATCATAAAATTGTGATAAATAAATTTTTTATTATTTATAATTGTCGCATACGATCAATAATTTATTCCATGCCCCAAACGTGCCATATCAAAGTCTCAAATCATCTTCTTTAGCCCTTCTTAATCAGGCCCCACTTATTCTAAGTCATTCATAAACTGATATGATTATCTTAAAAGAAAATAAATTGACTTAAATCATTTTTATTATTCTTATTTTAAAAAAATGTGCGTAATGGAGCATCCATATTGTCATGAAATTAATAATAATAAAAATATTATATTATTTTTTAAAATTAAATAAAAATAAATTTAATTATATATCATAATTTTTAAAATTTTATTTTTAACTCTTAAAAATAATATTTTTATTTTTTTATAACTTAAATAAGCATATAATTTTTATTTTTTATCTTAAAAAAATAAATACATATATTTTTATTGACTACTAAAAATAAAATTAATTAAATAATTTAAAATATAAAAATATTTTTATTATAATTTAATATATACATCGATTAACTCATTATTGATAAGTGATATCACTTACATATCAAGCTTTATATATACTCAACAATTTCATGCATACTGTGAATTGTTAAGCAGAGAATCTTCTTCGCAAAGCTTTTCGTTCAGACCTGTTTGTGGTGCGTTCTTGTTTTTCTGTAATTGGTGTTAATGAAGCTCTGGTCCCTACTCAGTTTCCTTTAGGCTCTGCTATTCTCCAAAAGTTATTAACTTGCACAAGTACCCACAAAGAGAAATTCCTGGAGATTACAGAGACTAGACTTCCTTAATTAGAGGAATTTCAGTTTCTTCTTCAAGAGAAGTCAAAGGTAGTCTGGTTTTTGGTCAGGTCTGAATCCCTTTTACATGTTCTGCTTCTGGGTTCTATTCTTTTTTTTTTTGCTCATTATTGGGTTTAATTTTATTTCGAAGATTTTTCTTTGGTTTTTTGGGATGTTGGAATTTGGGTAAATGGGGTTTCTCTATAAATTGTTTTCGTACTTAAATAGAGTTGGGGAATCTCTATTTCTTCTAAACTTGGGTGGTTTAATAAACTATTATAGTTAATAATAATAAAAAAATATGGATCTTATTTTAATCAACTTTGTAAAGCTAAATCAAGGCTTGATTCAGTTGGGGCTCACATTCTTTTCAAAGAACAGTCTCCATAATGAGTATATTATTAATAGAATAATAGTCTTTAAATTAATAATTAATTGGTCTGAATAAACTAATAAACTGTTATCTGCTCTTTAAGTTTATTTTATTTTATTTGGGATGTTAGCTACTGTTTTTTAACTCTGTCTCTTGTTCTTCAAACATCTCCTATTTGGTCAAGCCATGAAGAATAGCGTTCCTGATTGGAATTTTGGTAGTGATGTCTCTTTGAGCAACCAAAAGAAACCTGCTGGGTCTGTTGTCTCTCTTTCTACTATAGAAATTCATAGCTTTACTTTGTAAATATCTTAATCAGGGGTTGGAATCACATGCTAAACCTTAATACAGAGTTTTGTTTGTTATGGTGATATCATCTTCAGGCCAGACCATGAGCTAGTTGAGCTATTATGGCGAAATGGGCAGGTAGTTTTGCAGAGCCAAACAAATAGAAGACAAAGTTTTAATCCTAATGAATCAAGACAAGTTCAGAAACCTGATCACCAAGCAATTAGAGGTGATGGGTCATATGGGAATCCAAATCATTTAATTCAAGATGATGAGACAGTCTCTTGGATTAACTACCCAATTGAGGACTCCTTTGAAAAGGAGTTCTCTTTCAATTTTTTCACCGATATGCCTTCTTCTGATCCCATTGAATTTGACAAAACAATCAGACAATTTGAAGAAGAAAAGTTTGTTAAGTTTGGTTCTTTTGATGCCTTACATGGTTTCAACAGCTCACAACAACACAAGACTAAGCCCTCAACCAATATGGCATGTCTTGAAAAGCAAATGCCTCCACAAAATCACAATAATCTTGGAGAATTGGGAAAAGTGGTTAATTTTCCTCAATTTTATACCCCAGAAAAGGGCAGTTTGAGATCTTCTAGTGGGCAATTAGTAAGAAAAGATCAGTCAGATAATTTAGCTCAAAGAGGAGAGGTTAGAGAGTGTTCAATAATAACAGTTGGGTCTAGTCACTGTGGAAGTAACCAAATTCTACTTGATCCAGCTGATGTGAGCCGGGTTTCGAGCAATGTTGACAGGACTAATGTTGGTTTATCTGCTGGACACTTGAAGGAAGATAATGTTCATAAGATTTTGCCTCAGAGTGAAGGAGGTAAAAGGGAGAAAATTGATCCAACTAATACTTCATCATCTGGTGGATCTGGTAGTAGTTTTGGAAGAACATGTCAACAATCTGCTGGTGACAATAATAATATTAGCAACAACAAAAGAAAGAATAGGGATAATGCAGAGGAATCAGAAATTCAAAGTGAGGTAAAAACCTCATTATCTGAATATTTATATAACTTGCTTTCATGTAGCAATATCAATACTTTTTGCCTTGAGAAAATAAAAATGACATATTAGGCTGCTGAACTTGAATCTGCTGGCACAAAGAAGTCTTTACAACGATCTAGGTCATCCCGTAGGAGCCGTGCAGCTGAAGTGCATAATCTTTCTGAAAGAGTAGGATTTTTGTTATCCCTGAAATTTCAAGGTTCTCTATGAGTCTAGATTATGTTATTTTAATTAATATTTTAATTATTTATTTTTGTAGAGACGGCGAGATAGGATCAATGAGAGGATGAGGGCACTGCAGGAGCTCATTCCACATAGTACCAAGGTTTACTTTCTCACTCTCTGTTCTAGTTCTATTCGTTATTTTTATTTAACTGAACTGAGCCTTGTTTTGCAGACAGATAAGGCATCTTTATTAGATGAAGCAATTGTATACTTGAAGTCACTTCAATTACAACTTCAGGTATTCTTTCAGAAACTCCTAAAAACAGAAATGGATCTTATTGATTGAAGTTATATTGTTTTATTTATTTATTTATAAACTTCTTGGCGTTTTAGGTTATGTGGATGGGAAGTGGAATGACACCGATGATGTTTCCTGGAGTGCAAGACTATATGTCTCGAATGGGAATGAGAATTGGAATGAGTCCACCTGCATTGCCTTCTATTCACAATCAAATGCATTTAACAAGAAATCCACTTGTTCATCCTCAAACAACAAATCATGAACCAGTTTTAAATCCCATTAACTATCAAAATCAATTGCAGAACACCTCCTTTCCTGATCAATCTACACGTTTCATGGGTTTTCATCCCATGCAAACTGTACCACAGGTTTGTGTTTCTTTATCATCAAAGGAATGAAATTTTTCATAATTTCTACTAAAGCAATTGAAGTCACTCTTCATTGAATTTTCTTACAGCCAATGAACATGTTCAGGCTTGGTTGTCAGGCAGTACAACAGAGCCAATCAATACCACAGCAGGGAATTAGCAGTGGACCTTTCAGTGAAAATACTATGAATGATGGTGGTTTAAGTGGCAAGATAGGTCAGTCATTTCTAATCTTTTGTCTCATGTCACCAGATACTTATTACTCTGGGTGTGATCAGCACATTGATTTGACTATCAGAAAACCTAGAAGCATGCCTAAATATCCAACCTTGGCTTAAATAATTGGACAGAACTTGGTTTGCACTATTATCCAATTTTGTCAAAGTTTGAGAGCTATCCAAATATAAAAACAAACATGTGATTTGACTGGTCCTGAACTCTTAGTGTTTTGTCTAGCCACAATTAAATCTTTGATTGTGCTATCATCTGCTAGCCATAAGAGCCTTTATGTCTGCTTTCAATTATTGTTTACACATGTATAGTTTTGATCAGTAATTTTTGCTATAGTTCTAATAAAAATTCACAGGTTAATTAATGTGAAAGGTTTTGTTTTTGTTTTTGTTTGTGGTGTTGACAGGCTGATGATGACTATTCATAACTCATGTTTATCTGTTTGGTCCCCCCCACCCCCGGCTTAGTTGAGCAAGATTATTGCTGCAAAGTGCAAAGTATAGCAAAAGCCATTACATGACTTGGACGTTTAAAACGAATTTCTTGCTTATAACATGAGTACTACAGGCCTGCATAATTGGTTAATAGATTATGTTGATCCTTTTGAAGATTCACCTCGGCTATGTATGAGTTGCTCTTCAACTACTACAAGAGTTAGAGCAACCGATCTATTATTTCTGTGCTATATATAAATGTAACACCATTGAGTGTAAAAGAAAAACAAATCTATACAACTCATGATTGGGGACAAATTCGTTGTGATATTCAAATTATTTTCTCCCAATTAAGGTATGGGAAATGTCTAATATGAAACAGTTGGTTTTGCTTTTATCATCATGACACACACACTAGTATCTCTAAGTGAATACTAATGAGCTATAGCTAAAATATTATCATTTTTGACAGGTTTTGGTAAAGTGGTATACATTTAATTTTGATGTTGCTTTCAAATATCTGTATGGTGAGGAATTGAATTACATACCACATTTATATATTTTTATCTTGTTTTCTGTATATAATTGATATAGTCAAGCTGCAAATACTTGAATGGTAAGTAGTGGTTCATACATACATACATACATATAAAAGCAACCCAACTACCAAATAAAGTATATAGTAGGGACTTGGGATAAAGTTGGGTGCAATGTATAGTTGCAATACCCATGTTACGTTGTCTTTAAGACCTTGTAATAGGCAGAGAGAGGCTTGCAGGACATGTATATATATCATTTGGTGGATCTGGAAGTGAATGGTACCAAATGATGGATTCTTCTAGGGATTCCACTGCCTATAATCAATAAATAAGGAGGATGAAAATCTACCACACATCAATATTTATGAATGATAAATTAATTCATGCACCATTAATAGGGTATTACGGGACAATGAAGTACAAAATAACACAATTTTTTTTCCTCTAATGTATATATGACTTATTTATTCACATAATTTTATTTTAATTTTTTTTTTACAAAATCAAATATTATTTTTATTATGACTTATTTATTCACATAATTTTATTTTAATTTTTTTTTTAAAAAATCAAATATTATTTTTATTATAACGTAAAACAACAAATATTTTTCATAAAAAAAAATGTTACCGTAAAAAATATTTTTTTATTTACATTGTAAGAAAAACAAAGTTTTTTTTTTTTTTTTCTTTCTACGAGTTAAAAGTAAAATTTTATATATAAAAGGAGTTATATTATGCAATTAAACATATTTTTTTAATTTAAAAACACAATTATCTACTACTTTATTGAAATAACAATCGATAAAATTAATAAAATGTACTGTATCACTTAAACTAATGAATGATTTTTCTTTATGAATTCCTATGGTGCTGCAAGGTAACCACAAAATGACCGGAGCAAGCTAACCTATTGTTTGACATGTAAGTTGCAGTTAAACAATAATTATGTATTAATTTTTTCAAAAACTTAAATTTATAGTATGTATATGGACAGATCTATTGCCCGGTTAGATAGAATATATGTTTTTTTGGGCCCTTTATTTTCATTTAAAAAAAAATCAATTTTATTGTAAAACAAACATGATTAAAGTGTTTGGACACCAAACTAAATACAAATAGGTACCAACAGTAGTATTATATACGTATATAAAAGTTTGGCCATTATATTATTTAATTTTTTAATTTTATAAAAAATAAATAAATTAAGAATAAAATACATAATTTTAATAATTTTTTAATTAAAATATTATTTTTTAAATTAATAGTTTAACATAAAAATATTAAAATAATATAATTTATTCTTAATTGGCCTCTTAAAAAATAATATTTTAATTAAAATAATATATTTTGTCTTTAATTGACCCATTTTTTTAAAACTAAAGAAATAAATGACATTATTTATAAATTTAAGAAATCAAATAATATAAAGAATCTAATTTAAAAATCTCCATGACACTTTTCTCTGTAAGCTCCAAGATGTAGGCGTGGTTGCATTTGCATACATATTTTTCTGTGTTCTTTTTGTCATTCTATGTTAACTTGTATGTGATGAACTGCCAGAGGAAACGCATATATTTTCATCGACTTTGCATATGTTAGTATTTAGTATTTCACTACTTGTTTGGAAAAATCTCAAAATAATTTATCATTATATTTTGATCCGGCTCACATGTGTGGATTTAAAAGTCCCTACATATTCTGGCTCCAAGACAAATTTGTTGGCATCAAATTATTTGTATCTGCAACTTGTTTCGGAACAAAATAGAGAGAGAGAGAGGGAGAGAAAACAGGACCATGAAAAAGGTAGATTATATGCCATTAAATGGGTGTATATATTAAACGAGAGCCATTTCAAATAATGGGAATATATGAGCCCTCTTTTTGATGTTTTATTTATCCAAATGGTCTTTTTTAGTCTTTCAAAATCACACTTTGGTGCTGATTTTTCAAGTTTTAATTTTTAGACAATCCGGTTTTTTTAAAATAGATTTTTTCATTAATGAAATTAAATTTATCTTAAAATTAAAAACTGAAAGAGTTTAAATCTCATGTACTATTTTTAGTGTGCGAGCATATATACTACCGATATAAAATATACATATAAGTAAAAGTTGTTAAAATAAGAAACAAAATTGTATAAAATGTATAAATTTTTGTTTATTTATTTGTCACTCGTTCATAATATATATATAAATATATTAAAAATAATAGATGTGTTTTAGAGCCAAACTCAAAAAATATATATCTTCTTTGTCCTTTACTCATTGAAATCAATTGTCTTTTTCGTCTCTCTTTCTTTTTGTTTATAAAATTTATATTTTTCGATCTTGGTTTATAAATTCAATTTTTTTAATTATAGAGACAAGTTTAGTATAAGATGAGAGAAACAAAATGAGAGGAGAGAGATGAGGGCATGATATTAAGTTGTTATGTGTATGTACAAGTTATAATAAAAATTATTTTTATAAAAATATTATTATTTGAAAATTATACTTAAATAACTCTATTTAAAACTTAATAAATTAAGACTACAAAACTTTATAAATATATGACTAAAATTTCATCGTTAAATAAACGAATATTTGGACCATAATCCCTTTTTTCTTACCCTCAAGATCTCTCAATTCTTTTTGTTGTTGACGTAGGAAGGTGGAAAAGGACTAATGTTATACAGTTATAGGTTGCCACGTTTGGTCCTACTGTCTTGCATACTTGTCTATGTTTAAATGATGAACTTTAAAACCATTACATGAGATTTTAGTTTTAACGAGTTTTTATGGTTTAATTGATTTTTGCTTTTGATAAAATAAAAATATAACTAATGTGAAATTGCGGCTGTGCCTTTCGTCTTCATTTTCATATATGTAGAATATTATGAGCATATTCGGATGTATTTTTTTAAAAAGTAAATTAAAATAAAATAATTTAATTATAAATAATTTTAAAAAAATATTTAGATCTTAGATATGAAAATATTAAAATAATTTTAAGAGAAATATTTAGGAGATTTTAAGGGTTCGTTTAAAATCGCTATAAAAAGTACTTCTCAATTATTTATATTTTTAAGAAAAATAAGTAATATTCATTTTTAAGATAAGTAATTTTGAATTCATACTCCTATCATAAAATTATTACTAAAGTGTCGATTCTTATACACCTAAATATTTTTTTAAAAATTACTTTTAATTAAATCATTTCTTTTGAAACTACTTATATGATAAGTATTTCCAAAGGGATTCTTATTTTTTTTATGAGAATATATATATTCAAAATTATTTATCTTAAAAATAAGTATTATTTTTCTCAAAATTATAAATAGTATTTTTAAAATTTTTAGAAGTATTTTTATAGAGATTGTAAAATATTTTTAAAAATATTTTAATATATTTAAAATAACTTTTAATTAACAAAAGAGGCAGTGTCAAACGTACTCATAATTACTTATCAAAATTTAATATGTTATTATGCCCATTATGAAAATATTCTCTTTTTCTTAGTTGATAATTTTATCAAAATTTTGGGATTTAAAAATTATTGTTTTCAATATATTTCATGATATGAATATTTAGTTAAAATATCGATTATAAATTTTTTTAATTTTATTAAATTATATATATATATATATATATATATAAAGTTAATCAATTTAAAATTTCTTTAACAATAAAAATTTAATTATTACTTATTAAACACTGATACATATCTCAATATATTTGATAAAAATAAAAATCATAATACATGTAATTTAACTTATAGTACTTCGTTCCATGTTACAATTTTTTTTTTATGCATATATGAATTGTTTCAATTTTATTTCTTTCCTAATCTATCTCATATTATTCTTTATTTCAGATATATACAAAGTTTTTTTTTTTTGTTTCCCATTCATTGTCTAATATTTTCTTTTTTTTTTTAAATATATCATTTTTATTTTTTATTTTTCTTTGTGAAAAGTTGTTTATAATATTTGAGTTTATTACGAAAGTGCCATCAAACCCTTGAATTTAACTTTTTTTTTTTTTTTTTTTTATTCAAATAGACCTCCCCTGGATAGGCCGGATAGGGCATCATCGCCACACACTGCCACACACCAGGATCACCGGCCGGTTGTTTGTACCACAAGCACGGTAAGTGTCTAGCGGCACCAGCGGTCTACGGTCTGACTTGACAGAGTGCAAGGTTCGAGGTGGTGGTAGTGCACAAAGGCCACACCCACACGCAAGCCCGGAGGCCGAACAAGTCATGCGCTCGCCAAGTTTCGAACCTGCACCCTGCCGTGTGAGGACAGAGGACTGAGGACTGGTGCTTAGCACAGTACCTACACTTATTTTGCCATTAATGACATTATTTTCAATTTTCCGATAGGCTGTATATATATATATATATATATAATTGATGCACTCTTCAAAACTAAGCATGAGTTTGCAATAAATTTAATATTTAAATTGAACCATTAGAATTTAATATTTAGTTGTAATAACTACTTTCTAAAATTATAATATCTAATAGTATCTAATATATAACATATATGATAAATTTATGCCCATTGCAAGTATTTTCATTAATTATGTTACTGCAAAAAGCATAATTTTGTTTTTATTTAGATCAAATTTATTTATTTATTTATTTTTATACACAAGGTTAATTATATATATATATATATATATAGATAAACACACAAAGGAAACTATGAGAGAAAGCATCTACAAGTAGAATTCTAACACATACTCTGAAAGTCTAATTGACTATTAAGAGTGTGATAGTACTTGTATATTTCTATTTTACATCACACTACAACGATGTTGGATTATGTTAATATTCCCTCCTCCCCTCCCTAATAAACGGAGAAACTCATGTCGAAAGAAGTAAGAAAAGAGAGCATGGACAGTAAAAATTCATTAAAAATGAGTAAAGAATTAATATAGATTTCTCTAGGTATAATATAAACTAAAAATCTATCAAAATTCAAAAGTCTTGGGGTTCTTAAAATATTTTAAAATAAATAACTTTTTCAATACAAACGAATTTTTAAAGACTTATATATATATATATATATATATATATATATATATATATTATAAAGAGAATCTAAAATCTTATTCTTTTTATTAATAAAAGAAAACACACTCACAAGTACTTGAGTGTAATTTGAACATGGATACTTAGTGGGAGAATTAGAAATTAAAGACTTATATAATTACTAATAAAAAATACATATTTTATAAGTAAATTATTTTATTTTGACTTTAATCTTTTTTCATGGTTAATCTCCATGATATTTGAAATAAATATAATATTAATTTTATTATATTTTTAAATTAATTAAAATTAAAATAATATTTAGAGTCATTATTGTTCAATAATTTTTAATCTATCATTTTATTTAAAGTTCTCATTTAATGTAAAAATTAATTCTAAAATAGCAACTAATATCAATAACTTAAAATATAAAAATAATTTTGTTAAAAAAAATATTAAATATGATTCATATTTTCATATATAATATAATAATGAAATACACCTTAGAATATTTAAAATTTTTAGTTAAATATAATATAAAGTGTTATATGTTGTTGATAGTAATAGTGTAAATTTTATCTCACTTTTAACATATACATTTTTTTTAATCTATATAATAGATAAAATTTTGATTCAAATTTAGATAAAATTAAGTTTATATTTTAAACTATTGATATTAATTTTCATTTTAAAATTTTTTTTACATTAAATAAAGACTTTAAACATGATATAAAATAAAATATCACTTATAATAAAAAATTTAACTATTATTTTACCTTCACAATTGATTTGAAAGCATAAAAAAATAATTTCATATTTATTTTAAATATAATTAACTATAGAAAAAATTAAAATAAGTAAAATAATATTATTTATATTAGTTGTCATATAAAATATTCATATTAAATAAAAAAATTTAAACATAATAAAAAAATAAAAATACCACATTAAATAAATATTTCAAATATTATTTTATTTTGATATATTTGTAAAATTAATTCATAAAAATAAATTTTAATATTGTTATACGAATATTAATGATAATACATAAAATAAGAAAAATTTGTTATCAATTTATAAATGTTAAAGATTTACGTGACAAAAGATAAAAATCGGAGATATTTGTGATAACTTATCGAAAACATCATAAATAACTTTTTGAAATAAACTCTTTTTCCCACAACCCTAGGGAGAGGTGAGGTGTACGTGTACGTAATAAATTCTATACGAACTATGATACATAAGTCGTATCAAAGTCTGAAAAATCAGAATTTCAAGGCCAGCCCTAATAGTTGTTTTCCCAAAAATACCCGTGATGCATGTCTGAAAAGGCAAGCAAGTAAGTATATAAATGAAAAATCTCACCACTGTCGGTTGGCTTAATCGTCTTTATACTATCAACACCGACCGAAAAGCCAAGGGCTTAAAAAAAAAATCTTTATCTTTTTCGAAATTAATTATTAATTACAATCGAACCCACGTACCTACTACAACTACCTAACGTTTCTCTTTCTTCCTCCCTTTTTATTTTCCCAAAAATAGAATTTTTTTTTTTCCATTCCCAAGTATTTGTTTCGTATCTTGGTTTTAGAATTTCTTATTTCAAATCCCCTGATTTTCGTTCAAATCTAGTATCAGATTTGTGACGAACGGATTTTCGCGCTTGAGTTTTTATCTTTAGTAAGGAAGCTGCAGGGGGTTTGTAAATCGGATTGTTTTCTTTGAGAAATCGAAGAAAGGGAAAGACGAAAGAGAACTGCATGAGCTGGTTGGCGAAGCTAGGGTTAACAATTAGATCGAGTTCTAATTCCAATCACTTCATTACGTGTTTGTTAATTTTTATTCCTCATTATTCCCCTCATTTGTCTCTTTCTCTTTTGCAATTCGAAAGGAAATCCCTTGATCCTTTATTAAACCCTCTTGATTTTAATTCTAAATTTAATATAAATAGTAGTAGTAATTTTATTGCCATCAATTCTAGTAATAGTCTCCCATTATTGATTGAAAATGGAGTCTGGAGGCAGGAGTAATTCCCAATTGCGCAGAGGTTGGTTTTAATTTGCCCCAAAAAAAAATTTCTCTGGTCAATTTCTATGTTTATTGATGCCATAGTACTTGATTTTCCGATTTTGTCTTGAGTTTTTGTTTAGTTTTATCAATTTTCACCGACATTCTGATGCTAGATATGTGTCATTAAGATTAATAAGTTTACCAAGTGGGGTACATTACATGTTCATGAACCCAGTAATTTAGCTTAATTATTTGAATATTTGTATTGTTAATTAGTTGATAGTTGGGTTAATTTTTTTTTTTTTTCCTTTTCTTTTCATGGATTTAAATTTAGCTGTTTGCTATTCAAATGAGGAGGAGAGTAGGCCGGCAGCGTCGCCATCAGTTATCGTGATCGGCGGTGGTATGGCTGGAGTTGCAGCAGCACGCACTCTTCACGATGCTTCATTTCAGGTATTCATCAGAGAGTCAAAAAAAGAGTTGGCCTTTCATATGCTTCGAAAATTTCAGAGTACACTTGAAATAAAACTTTGTGCTGTGGGATGATTCTTTGCCCAACAGCTTGCTTTCCCCAAAACAGCTGCAGACTTTATGGTAGCTAACAAATGGCATACATGCACATACTATGACTCCCTAATTTAGGAATTTCAGGCAATATAACATACTCAACATCGTGCAGGAGATCATTTATGACTTTGTCCAACCCTTATTTTGTGTTATAGCAGTTCTAAGATTAGCTAAGTTTTGTTAATAATTTTACTTACTTGGATGCTGTTTATGGTGGTTAGGTGGTCCTGTTGGAATCACGTGATAGACTTGGTGGTCGAATTTACACAGATATGTCGTTTGGTTTTCCTGTTGATCTTGGTGCATCATGGTATTGTTCTTTCTGAAAGTTTTGTAGTGTAAGACATGAATCTGTTGATTGCGTTTCTGATTGTGGTATTTCATTGTTGGGGTTCAGGTTGCATGGAGTATGCAAAGAGAATCCTTTAGCACCATTGATTGGGAGACTGGGTTTGCCTTTATACCGTACGAGTGGGGATAACTCTGTGTTGTACGACCATGATTTGGAAAGGTATATAAATGTCTTCCATGTTATTATTGATGTAATAGTAATTTATTAGTTTTCACAAACTTCTCTTTATGGTTTACCTATAACCTCAAAAATTAAATAAGTTTTTCAGCTACTTACATCCGTTTGTATAAAAATAATTATTCTCAAAATACTCCATGAATTTTAAATTGATTTTGAAGTTTGGTATATTCCATGGATATGAAATTCACTCAACATGTTTTATAATTTATCAAGGAGTTTGAGAAAGGCGATATCTAAAACATGCACTAGAGAGCCATCTTTTTATTGGAATGTGGGGATATGCACCAATAGTCAACACTCGAACTTCCTAAATTGAATACCATAAATTTTTTGTTTTTTTGGGGAGTGGGTTGTAAAGGTTCTCTCAAATTGATTTTGGAGTTTGGTATAGTCCATGGATATGAAACACACTCATCATGTTTGTGGCTTCGATGCATTTTGATATTCTGCAGTTTTGCAACTTTGTGATTGCATTTGACATTTCTTTTTATCCTCCATTGAACTTACCCATTTTCTAATTACATGCTTCTATCTTTGTTATGTATGTTTGTATATTAGTTGTTCTACCCTTGACTTTTGGCCACCATTTGATCTGCATTACTCTTCCATAATTCCAGAGGTACACATTCACGTATTGTTGTACAGATTCTTTGATTTTTTTTTTTTGCTCTTTTGCAGTTATGCCCTCTTTGATATGGAGGGAAAACAAGTTCCTCAAGAGTTGGTCACTAAAGTTGGTGAAGTATTTGAGATTATTCTGGAAGAGGCAAGTTTTTTTTTTTTTTCAGAGCAAAAACAATTTAATTTTTGGTTCATAGTAATTTTTTTGCTCCACTCTTTGCTGCTTCCTAAGGCTTTGATTAGTGTTAGTTATATTTTTAGATCAAAGGGATGCTATGCCTCCTTTATTCTTTTTGTTTAAAATTCCAGGAACACTGTTTACTCAATATTTTGGCGTCATATGTTCTTTCTTTATGGGCTATGTTTGAGTTGATTTAGGTTTTCTCCTTGCAGGCAGATAAAGTAAGGCAAGAATTCAGCGATGACATGTCCATATCCCGTGCTTTCTCAATTGTTTTTGAAAGAAGATCAGATCTAAGGTTTGGCAAAACAGATTGTATTATAATAGATTGTTTCACATTTGCAAATCTGGATCTTGGTAAGCACATTTTATTGATTTTGGCGTGCAAAATACAGGTTGGAAGGACTTGCTTACAGGGTACTTCAGTGGTATCTATGCAGAATGGAAGGATGGTTTGCTGCTGATGCTGATACCATCTCGCTGAAGTGCTGGGATCAGGCAAGCTTCTAGCACTTAAAAATATATAGAATGAGAATTAATTGTTTTGATGTCACAATAGTAAGCTTTAGTTATGCAGATGATGCGCTCTCTTGCTAGAAATAGCTATTATTTAATAGACTACGACCTTTTGTTTTAAATTCTCATTATGGTCCATCAGGCTGATACTCAGAGTAGCACTTTTTGTTTCCCTCTGATTATATAAGAAACTTATCCCAAAATAAAGATCATATAAGAAACATGTGGAAAAGCATCGTAGTAAATTAGTATTACTTTTTATTTATTTTTCTTGTTTACTATTTCACGTTGCCAAGTAGCTGGCCTGGTGCTCGTGCTGGGGTGGGGGTAGTCTCACAATTTTATGTGAAGACTGCTTTCACTTATTGAATGTCATGTCTGATTTTTATGAAAAAGATGTAGAATTATGTATTTTATGAATTGTGAAGTGTGTGTGGATGTTATGGTATTTTGGATCAAGGAAGGGGGCAAGGAGTTTATCGTGTATGTTGATAGACAAATGGTTTTACATACAGTACTTTTAGTTATCTTGTTTCTCTCTTCGTTCACACAGGAAGAATTGCTCCCTGGAGGCCATGGGCTTATGGTGAGAGGATATGTTCCTGTTATTAACACCCTTGCTAAGGGTCTTGACATCCGCTTGGGTCACAGGTAAAAATTGGTTACGGAGGTCTCTCCTGTTTATTGTTTTATGTCTTGAAATCAGATTAATAGCTTATTCATGCCTACCTTCAGGGTTACAAAAGTGGCCAGGCGTTATAATGGAGTTAAGGTAACTGTTGAAGATGGAAGAACTTTTGTGGCAGATGCTGCTGTTATTGCTGTTCCTCTTGGTGTGCTGAAAGCAAAGACCATAAAGTTTGACCCCAAGCTTCCAGAATGGAAGGAAGCAGCTATTTCTGATCTTGGAGTAGGGATAGAGAATAAAATAGTGCTGCATTTTGAAAAGGTGTTTTGGCCTAATGTTGAGTTCTTAGGGGTGGTTGCAGAGACATCTTACAGCTGTAGCTACTTTCTAAATCTTCACAAGGCAACTGGTCATTCTGTCCTTGTTTATATGCCTGCTGGGCAGCTTGCTACTGACATTGAGAAAATGTCTGATGAAACAGCGGCTAATTTTGCATTTTTGCAGCTCAAAAATATCCTTCCAGATGCTTCTCCACCGGTAATTTTCTAGTTTTGAGTACTGATCTTGTTATGGAAAAACAATCCAGTCAAATCAAAAGAGCTCTTATTTAAGGGTGCCTTTCTCTTTATCCCCCCACCATTCTATTTTTCCTGTTCAAAATTTAACATAATGATGTACCATTTGATTTATGCAGAAGCAATATCTTGTTTCTCGTTGGGGCACAGATGTTAATTCGCTTGGATCCTACAGTTATGATACAGTAGGCAAACCCCATGATCTGTATGAGAGGCTAAGGATCCCTATAGATAACCTATTTTTTGCTGGGGAGGCAACTAGCATGAGCTATCCAGGGTCTGTGCATGGTGCATTCTCCACTGGACTGATGGCTGCTGAAGACTGTAGAATGCGTGTTCTGGAGCGTTATGGGGACTTGGATTTGTTCCAGCCAGTCATGGGTGAGGATACTTCTGTTTCTGTCCCCCTGTTGATCTCCCGCATGTAACTTCAAGCCTTCTACTTTTGGGTTAGGATATGAAAAATATAAATTTGAGCTTTACTAAAATCGGATGTGACCAACATATTGTTACCAAATTTATTGGCCCATCTGATGAAAATCTGTGGGGATATGGCAATATCTAATCTCATGGATAAAAGCAATGAAAACATTGTGTTGGGCATTACCTGTAGTTGCATATTGACAAAATAACAGACAGATTGGTACTGTACTTGGATGCTAAAATTTGGAATTGCTACTAGCTGCATGCTATATTACTATTAAATATCTTCCTTGTTCAAAGATGTATAGCATCCGTTTGGAATTTTCCTTTAAAGTTTTTAATGTGTCGAAACACTTCTTAAGGTATTCAGCAATCTTGGGAAGTATTGAGAAGCATTATTAATAATGTTTTGGATGCTTGTTTTTTTCATCCAATTTTTAACTATTACTTCATTTCGAGAATTATTTATAGCATTTTCATCCAATTTTTAACTAAATTACTTGATTTCGAGATCATCCCATGTAATTTCAATAGAATCAATAGTTACCTTCTAGTTTTCTCTTCTTTTTTTCCTAACCTTTTAGTTTCATTTCGAGAATTATTTATAGCATTTTCATCCAATTTTAAACTAAATGACTTCATTTGGAGAAGTTCATCCCATGTAATTTCAATAGAATCAATAGTTACCTTCTTTTAGTTTTTTTTTTTTTTGTTGCTAAACCTTTTAGTTTTCTGTTTGTTTATTTTATTTAGGCATGTCACAAAATGTTTTGAAAATACGAAGTAACACGACGACTTGAACACAGCATATTAATATATTAATTTATATATAATTAAATTGATTAAAAAATTACATATTAATTATAAATAAAGTATACATATTTAATTCATTATAATATTAAAATTGTGGTAATCGAAATTGAAAATGTATTAATATTATATTTTTTTTATATGTATAATTATATATTAAAAAAAACAATGTTAGAACTATCCTCATTTGTCCCGGAGCCATTCCTAATTAGCGGCTATGTTGCATTTTTTTTCGTCTTAGTACTTGTCCAAATTAATTGATGCAATGTTATTAAAAAAAAAAATAAAAAAAAAAACTTCAACAAAAATTTTCAATTGCACTTTTTGTTAGGCAATGCCAGAAAATTTTCACATATTCTTCATTAACGTCATTTTTCATTATTTATGTCTTTATTGGCACCATCAACACTAAAAGATATCAAAATTTACTTTTCATCATCATCATCTTTCTATTAATCTTCAAACAAGTGTAAACTTAAAAGTACTTCAAACAAGTGTAAACTTAAAAGTAAAGATTAGAAAGAGATGGGCAAAAATACTTTTGCAATCTAATAAGAAAAACTTAAAATAAAATCTTTTTAATGTATAAATGGGTTAAAAATAAAATTTTATATATGGAGGAAGTTATATCATATAATTAAACAGAATTAAAAATACGAGATATAAGGGACAATGAGAAGAGAAAATTGGGGTAAAAATATTGAAGATTGGATTAAAAAAAGAAGCTATCATGTAAGGAACCAAAGTTACTGCCGCAAAGTGTTTTGAAAATTTCCTCAAAACGTCCTTTACATAGAAAATATATATAATATTATAAAGAGGAAAAAAACGTAGAAAGTTTCGTCCGAGATTACTTTGCCAATGAGCAAACATTTACATAACCGAGTCAAACAGTATATAAGAAAAAAAAGGAAAATAAAAATAATAGATAAGAATT
The DNA here is from genome assembly GCA_029378325.1 of Elaeagnus macrophylla. NCBI lineage: Eukaryota > Viridiplantae > Streptophyta > Magnoliopsida > Rosales > Elaeagnaceae > Elaeagnus > Elaeagnus macrophylla. Next base: position 12,752,680 of record CM055646.1, read on the forward strand.
AATTAATATTGTTAAGGAGTTCCACACATGACCCTCGCCCTCTCCCCAAAAAGATGTAAAAAAAAAAAACGAGAAAAAGAAGAGACTTTTACTGTCAAATTCAAAGTGAGATTTCATTCCAAGTTTGGTCCTACTCTCTTGCTATTTTCTCTTATTCTCCTAGAACTAAAATGATACAATTCTTCAAGCTATCAATTGTGTCTTCCTTTACACGAAACAGATCATAAAACCATCCCAAGCAGTATTTGTAAACTTTCAATTTGTAGTAGCCAGTCAATGAAGAGAGCTGAAGCTCTCAATGGGATCAGATTCTTCAAGCATGGAAGCTGCCTGGAAGCAGTCTGTAGCATCAGCTATTCGTCCATCATCCTTGTGAACCATCCCTAAGTAATACCAAGCCTTAGGATTCGTAGGATCTATCCTTAAGGCATCTGACAGTAAGCTTCTTGCCATAGGCAATGCTTTAGTGTTTATCTTTGCCATCAGAGCACCAACCAAGATCATGCAAGGAACATAAGAGGGCTCCAACAATAAAGCGTCAACACTAGTGGCTAGAGCTTCTTCAAGTTGTCCCTGACCTTCAAGCATCACACCTAGAAAAATCACCAAGCACAATACCAATTTCTTGTTCAGTGTATGAAGTACAAGCCACATATTAGATTACTACATAAGCATGTAAATATGATTTATAACAAATGATTTTTCCCCAAAACACCTAATAGTTCAAGGCAGTTGTTTTTTCCATTGACTGATAAAAAGGCAGTTGTTTTTACTGGTGTTCTTTAAAAGCCACAGAGAGTCTTACTGAAGTCCGAAAAACAATCCATCAAGAATATTTGTCAAGAGTTATATAGCATGACTGCATGACATATAAATGAAAGCCTGATTCATTAAGTAATCGGAATTTGAAAGCTAGCTTGCCTTGTGTGTGCAATGCTTCTGCAGAGAACTGTTTAAGTTGTTTGGCTTTTCCCAAACATAATGCTGCATCTTTCCAGTGCGAAAGGCTTGCATATAGGTTTGCCAAACCATGCCAAACTTCAAATTCATTGACTTTATCATCCTCAACCTAAAATCAGCAAAAAGGATACAAATAAATTTAGAATAAATATGACTGATTAATTAGGAATTTGTTAATATTCAAAATTCACCTTACTTTTTTATTTGAAATTGATATGAACTAGTTATAAGCTAATTGAAAAAATAGTCTAAATTAATCTATCCTTGCTATGAAAATTGATATGATAGAATGTTCACTAGGTAAAAACTAAGATGTTTTGATAGGAATGAATAATGTAAATCACCAGCAGAGCTTAACCTGAGGAGTAATTCTGAAAGGCCTAAAAGATTTCCTTTGTGCTTGAACCAAAGCAAGAAGGTAGCGATAAGTTTCAATAGCATCCATGGGGATTGACTTGGCGATTTTCAGCTTTGCTTTGAGCCTGAGAAGAGGTCCTTGATCCCATTTTGTAGTTTCATCTAAAGCAGCATCTGCGACCACTTCAGCCTCTGAAATGCGCTGCTGAGCTGACAAAATAAGAGCAAGTAATCTCCAACCTTTTAATACAGATCCCCCTGTTTCATCAATGAACTTTTTTGTAAAACTCAAAGCAGCGTTCAGATTTCGGTGCTCTGCATGCTGAAAAGCCAAGTCAAAAATCAAATCTGAATTGTTGTTCTCCAAGCTGATTGCCTCGTTTAATGATTTCACTGCTTCAGACTGAAGATGGGACCTTGCAACGTCAGAGGAAGAAACTTTAGCTTGTTTGCTTAAACAAAGACCCAGCATCCATAGACCAACCCCTTTTAAATGTTCATCCTTCAGCTGAAAATTACTGATTGCCCTTCGTGCATATTCAACTCCCTCAGCGGCAAGGTGGCTATCCTCACTGCATATCTTGGAAGCCAATAACAATGTCATTATGTCATTTGGCCGTTCACGTTTGTGTAGTGACTTCCTCAACAGATTCAAGGTAGATTTGTTCTGTACAGTTCCACTGTAGCAAAGAGCTAAAGAACTCCAACGGTCAACACGATGATAGACACCAGGCATGATCTCTTCAAGTTGTTTTGCTAAAACAGAAGTTTGGTTACATATAGAGAGTGCAAATGTTAGGTGCTCCATTACTGATGGATCCCATTTGGCCTTTCCTAGATGAAATTTCCTTATTAAAATCATCAAAAGCAACATTGCTTCTTCCAGATTATTTTTAGGCACGTATGAAGTGTCGATCTGAGCCCCTAAACTAGGAGGATTAGCCTCTACTCCACTATACAATAAATATACTGCAAATTCTTTTTGAATTCTCGTGCAGCAGTCATTGTCAAGGTTCCAGTGACTAATGAGGGAACGTCTATAAGCAGATATTGCTTCCTGATAGCAACCAGCCTGCTTCCATAGTTCTGGAAGGAACTCTACAGCTTGACTGACTATGTCTTGCAATCTACAATCAACTTGTACATCAGGTATACCCTGCAGGAATATCTTTTCTACAGCATTAAGCACACTTTGGCATTCTTCAGCTGCTTCTGCAAACCACAAGATAAAGCTCTCCTCTCATTCAAGTTCAAATTAAAGGGGAAAGATAAAGAAAAAAAAATTATAATTCATCAGTGAAACTTCACAAAACCACCAATAAGCCATTGGAGAAACTCTACCAATCAATTTCCCGAGCTTTTGAAGAGACTTGGCCTTCAAGTATATGGCTTCAAGAACCAGGCTAGCAGCATGCTGAGAGACCGGGACCTGTGATTCAGAGCGATTTCTGCCCTTCTTATGAGATGGCTTTTCAGCAACAGAAGGTTGTAAACGCTGTATAGCAGCTTGGAGATCAATGCCATCAAACACACGAAGTGCACCTTCAATGTTACCTCTTTGATACTCCAACTTTCCAAGAAGAGCTCTTGCTTCCTGTACTTTACCGTAAGTAGTAATTACTTATCAATCAAAGCATTCTTCATACTTACGACAGTAGAAAAAAAGCTACAAATGTGAGAAAGAAAAAGAAATAACAAAAACAACATTTGACAATTAACAAAATCCATAATGGGAAACTTTACAAAATACATACAAACATACAGTTGTACTCGATAATGCGATCAAGAACAATGAGCATAAACCTTAACAAGTTAATAACTGACCTCAAAATTGAGTGATAACCCTTCTCTCAATGAAGATTCAGCCTCCTGAATATTCCCCTCATCAAGCTTGGCTTCAACTTCTCTAGTTTTAATGAAAATTCCATTTGCACAGAATTCCCAAACTTCTGTGTTTCCCTGACTCTCTGCGGACTCCATACGTTGACTCTCAATTTTCTCTTTAAAAGTTTACTTTAATGCCCTTGATTAATCACTGCAATTCTTTCACCACCATAGGTCCCTTGCTGCAGTTGTATGAACCATAAACAATTAATTCAACAACAAAGTGGAAACTCAAAGGAAAAAGTTACGACTAAGAACTGTCTTCAAAGAAACCTACACGACAGTGCAGAAAAGTTTGTCCTTTATGTTTCTGGTTGCACAGTAAATGTAATGCGCATAGCTGTCCAATTTGTGTGAGCAACCTTATTTGATTAAGCAGTTGACTTACAATTTTGTAGGAAGATGATCAGTCAAAACCCCATAAAAGCAATAATATTTATATGCCAAGTTAGAAAATGCACCCAAGTTCAAAAATACTAAAAAAGACAGATAAAATGGAAAACACTGTAAATTTAATTTCTTAACATGACAAGCTACTAATGTATCAATGAAAGGAAAAAAAAAAAAGGGAGAAGATAGTATTGAACGTCTGGTTTCATTCAGTCTTACATCTTTATTTCAAATGTCGTATTCGAGTCAACTAAGCCAGATATATAAATACACAGAAATAGCTATATCCAGCATCATCAACCCACAATCACAGGTTTTACTTGAACATGAAATGCAGTGAACGTATCAATGTAATCCAATTCCTTCTCTTTTCGTATGATTTCTCCTTAACCAAACACACGAGAAAATTTTAAATGGTTGATGCTCAAACAAATAACTATCACTATCAATTTATAGGATCCCAAATGCCAGAGGAAAACGTGAATGTCCATATTCAAAAAAAAAAAAAAAAAAAACCAAAATTGCTATGCATACATCGAGCATTTGGTAGCTTCTCCAAGGACAATGTATTTGCAAGGAAGTCAATATTATTTCGGTTCTTTATTAATATTCGAACAGTATCAAATTTCTCAAGAATCAAATACAACAATGAGAAATCTCACCTTTGAATAGAGACGTTGGTTGAGGAGGGAATTTTTTTTTTGTTTTTTGTTTTTTTGAGACGATCAACTAAAACATCTCAACTCCGAGATAATTAAGGGGGCTCTGGAGTTGTTCTTCGAAGAGAGACTGACCGGTAGAGATGGGATCTGAATTTCATCGAGACGTTTAATTGCTCTCTTTCTTTGGTTTTAATGCTTCATCTAACTTTAACCGATTAATCTAATCTAAGCCTTCATTTTCTTACGTCCTCCTCCACCTGCTCCTGCTCCAGCTCCAGTTTGTTCTAATATTATTATTTTATTTCGATCATAAAAAATATAAATTTTATAAATACTTTCATTTTCTTAATATATATATAAAAAAACACTATAATACTAAAATTATAATAAACATTTCGATACTTGTGATTTTTCCTCGAGTTGAATTATGGGGATTTTTTTTTTAATATAGTATGATGATATTTTAAATTGTGTTTAATTAAACAAATTTTAACATTAAATAAATTTAAATAATATTAATAATGCCATTCCACTTGTATTTGGCTAGTTTGTGATATGAAGGTTATTTTAGTCAAGTAACTCTTAAATAAGCGCAACTTTTTTTTTTTTTTTGGGACAACTAATAACTTTCAGACAACTGCTAACTCTTTAATAAAGTCACTTTAATTATGTTTCTTTCAAATTGAACAGATGTATGAGGTATTATTCTTTTTTATAAAATATATATCACATTAATATTATTATTATTATTATTTTTATTTATTAAATATTTATATATTTTTAAAAATATTTGTACTAATTTTAAATTTTATTAATATAAAATACCACATTATTATTTACTTAAATAATAAATAATTTTTCTTAAATTTAGTTCAATAATTTTCAAATAAAATTAATTTAGTCTCTTTTTTTTTTTTTTAAATCAACTTTTTAAGAAGTAAGATTAAATTTCTCTTAAAAATAAAATTAAAAACCAAAACACTCTCTTTCATTTAAAAGTAATACAATTTTCTATATTTCATCTCAATATATCTGTCTTTTCTCTTAGTTTCTTTAGTTTTTCTGTTCTTTTAGTTGCTTTCATCTCAATCTACTCGAATATTTCTAATTCATTTATATAAGGCTTTTAAATTTTATTTTTAATTGTAAAAGTTGTTTGCATTTATAAATTAGGTGAGAGTAAAAAATAATATTTTTTCAATAAAAATAAATAAAGAGATTTATATAAGAGAGTTTAAGAGAGACTCAAATAAGAGATTTTTTTAAAATTTATTTGGGAACAAAAATGCCCAAACAAAAATGGTTAGAGAGTATAGTTTTTTTGGTTTTTAATGTTATTTTAGGAGTTGTTTTTAGCAAAAAAAAAAAATATTTTAGGAGTATTATAAAAAATATATATTATTTTTTAAGAAAAATACAATTTTATCTTTTAAAAAATATAATTAAAAAAATAAACTAAATTTACTCTATCTAATAATTATTAAACTAAACTTACTTAATTAAAAAAAAAATAGATTAAAATAGTTTTATAAAAAAAATTATAAAAATAAAGTGATCCCTAATATGCTAATTTGTTATAAAAACATATGAAATTCCAAATATGCCGTTATTATAGAGAGCCTAGCTAAGTAGCTAGTTTCTCTTAATACCAGAGCCCCAATATATTCCATTTGATACAGATGTGAAAAATTGATGATCTGATACATTCAATTTAATTTGTTAATTTTGAATAATTTTGATCTAATAATTAAATTAAATTAATTTAAAAAATTTCAAATATGTTAAGTTCAGATCAAAAGGCAGATTTTCTGTGTACTGAAAAACTTAATTTTTTATTTTTTACTTAAATAATTTAATAATTTTATTTTTAATTATTTTAATAAAAAATTTATATATTTATTTTTTTAATATTAAAATATATATTTATTTATATTATTAAAAAAATAAACGTATATTTTACGCCTCCATTTACCCTCTGCTCTGCTATTAGCCCTCGCTCCTCACGAGTAACAACTTCTCTTAGAAAGCTATTCAAAGGACCCGCACTCCCTTTCTTCCTTGCATCTTCCCTCTGCATTCTTCTCCGTTCTCCTTAAGGTAAATTCATAATCTCCTTCTTCGTTTTCGCCTGAATTTATAACTTCTTTTCCCTAATAAACCTAGGCAAACCACGAAAAGTACTGATAGTTTAGATGTTTAATGTCGATTGTTAAAGCCCATATATTAATTATACAAAAATTATTTTTCTTTTTCTGTATTTTATTGAGACTCCTGTGGAGATCCTAATCTTTATGATTACCGTTATGAACGAAAAGATACGGTGGTACATGTTAACAGTTTCATGGATTTTCTACTTTTACTGTCTTCGTTGGATTCAATTGGCTTTAATTTTTTGTCATGTTGTACATAAGTGATTTTCCCGTTGGCATTGTTACAGAATCCAGCATATTTCAGAAGCATTTTAGAGGGTGCAAAGGACTATGATTAGGGCCAGGTAAACCCTAATCTCATTATCTCTCTCTCCCACACCAACGCACCGGCAGTGATGAATCCTGCATTATTGGAGTTAACTAAGCTCCAGTGCTGCCAATAACCAAGTCGATAGTTTCCCCAATCCATTTTCCCACTCTTTCCCTTCGCCGATCTCCATCGGTTCATCTCATTCTTCTGTAATATGTAAGATACCTCCCTCACGCTCAAGTTGTTATTCATTTGGGTTATTAGCTGGTCGTTTCAAATGATTTCTTCTAGATAGGTTTCATGTCCTAGAAAACGCTTCTCACTTTCACTTAGGTTAAGGATACATTTAGGTCATTGGCTTGTCGTTTTTGATACTATACGTGATTGGCTTTTAGTATTCAGTTATTAATGTAATTGGGATCTATCGTATATTGAAGGTTCTGATTTTATGATTTAAGTTTTATTCTCTATGTTTAGATTGCTCACCTTGCATGATATTGTGATATTAGATTATATATTTTACTGATCTAATACGATGATTTATGTAATTTTTATTTGTTCAAAAGTGTTACTTTGAGCTTTTTCAATATGTTTCAAGCCTTTTTTACCGGATTTGTTGAATGCTTGAAATAATACTTGGAGAATTTTTTTTTTTTTAACTTGAAGTTTCTCACCTTTAATTTCAATCTTACTTTTCTTTTTCTTAAGTTAATTGTGGCCTAGGGCCTCACACATTCTTGAGCCGCCCTTGGGTAATTATACTTTAATAGATGGCTGGTAAAACTGGTAAGTAAACTATTGATGTGTGTTGATTCAACGTTGCTCAACCCAATTCATCAGGTTTTGCACTTAGATGATTTGTTGCTCCCAACATGTTATGTAAATTTGTACATTTTTTTTTCTTTCTATTATACTGGAAACCAAGAAGTTTTCTGAGAGACAGTTATGTGATTGGCCATGTGGTTAGTATATTAACTAGGTTTTCAAACAGAAGCCATGGACTAGAGAGTAGAGGCTACAGGCCGTAAATAAAAAAACTGGATATAAACATAAGAAGAAAATGGTTGTTACATCCTATTTTATAATAGAAGTAGACAACTTACAAATAAAACTTAGAACATTTCCAAGTTTGTTGGTGTCTAGCGGTTTACCTGGCCCTACTCATAGCCCTTTACTCTAAAATGCATCTAAAATATGCTGGCTTCTGTAACAATGTGACCTGCTCAAAGATTTATGGCTGTTCTCTTGCATGATTTCTCAAAAAGTTTGCTAATTTTGTCTTTTCTTTGCTGTTGCAGCAGTCTGTTAATTAGCTAGTACTTTGAGTGTCCAGATTTCACATTGGCTGGGAAGTACATAGAAGGAAAAGCAGCCCTCTTCTCTTCCCTAGTTTGTATTTGGTGCCAAAATGTCGGTGACAGCAGGAGTTAGTGATACTGTGATTGCTATTAGGGAGAAGCTCAAGGGTAAAATTGGTCAGACTAAAGTTAAAAGGTATTGGCCTGGTAAGGCTCCTGAGTGGGCAGATGATGTTGATGAAGATGGGGATATTAGGATGGCCAGTGCAGCTGCCCTGGAGAAGGCCTTTCCTACTAAGGAATATTCTGACATTGTTAGGAAAGACGACCCAAGGCTCCGCCGTTTGGCTGAGAGCAAGATAGATAACCGTGAGGAAGTTAGAGCTGATCATAGGCGCATTCGCCAAGCAGAGGTTGTCTCAACAATTGAAGAGGAAGCCAAGAGACAGGAAGGTTTGGATGCAGAGGAGGAGGATGAGGATGCCTTAGAGGAAAGGAGGAGGAGGATTAAAGAGAGGTTGCGCCAGAGGGAGCAAGAAACTCCACTCCTTCCATCAGAAGATGAGGAAGAAGAAGAGGAAGAAGAGGAGGAGGAATCTGAATATGAGACTGACTCAGAGGAAGAACTTACAGGTGTAGCAATGGTGAAGCCTGTATTTGTTCCCAAGTCAGAGAGAGATACTGTCGCCGAGCGTGAGCGTCTTGAGGCTGAAGAGCGGGCTATTGAGGAAATGAAAAAGAAGAAATTGGAAGATAGGAAAAGGGAGACAAAACAAATTTTGGTTGAGGAAATTCGGAGGGATGAAGAAATTCAAAGAAGCTTGGATCAGGAAGCAGATATCGGTGATGTTGATACGGACGATGAGGCTAATGAGGCCGAGGAGTATGAAACTTGGAAGGCGAGAGAGATTGCACGGATTAAAAGGGATAGGGAGATCCGTGAAGCAATGTTGAAGGAGAAGGAAGAAATTGAGAAGCTGAGAAACATGACAGAGGAAGAAAGGAGGGAGTGGGAGAGGAAGAATCCAAAACCTTCTGCTGGTCGACCGAAGCAGAAATGGAGGTTCATGCAAAAGTATTTTCACAAGGGTGCCTTCTTCCAATCAGAAGCTGATGATCCTGCTGCTACTATGGGGTCAGATGAAATATTCCACCGTGATTTCTCTGCTCCTACTGGAGAAGATAAGATGGATAAGTCAATTTTGCCAAAGGTCATGCAGGTCAAGCATTTTGGTCGTAGTGGCAGGACAAAATGGACCCATCTTGTCAACGAGGACACTACTGATTGGAATAACCCGTAAGTTCCATGTCTTTTCTAGATGTCAGTACTTTTACCTCATGGTTTCTGAAGACTTAACAAATGCTTAATTTCCTATCCTCAATGCATTCTTGATATGTCCTGCATATTGATTTGAACAAAGACTAAAAATTTATTCTATTTCTGCATTGAATTCATTTTGCATTTACCAAAGGAAGTAAAATCTTTTGAGATAGTATATATTGGTGTTTTTATTTGTTTCCTAACTTTGTTTTGTTTCACGAGGCCAAACTATATTTGTGGTTCTTATTACCCATATGTATCTCATAATCAAGCTTGGTGTTTAGATTGTGAGATATATCAGTAGTTTGCTAAGGCAATACTAAAATTCTTGATTATTTAGATTCTTTGGTTTTTGGAAAGTGTTGTCTCCTTGAGTATTTTTTGTTTTTCTTATGGTAATAGTCATAAATTTAGTTATTTGTTTTGTCATTTAACCGTAATTTTGATTCGTGGATGGGTTTCAGCTGGACATACAATGACCCTCTTCGGGCAAAGTACAATGCGAAAATGGCTGGAATGAATGCACCTATAACAAAGCCTAAAGGAAGCAAGAAGCTAAAGGACTGGGAGTCTCGATGAATTTAGGCTGTCAATCATGGGCAGAATCCTGCCATTAGTTTTCGGTTTTATTCCAGGATTATGTATTTCGTGGGGGCTATGAACTATAATACAAGATTCCTCTTGGTCTAGGCACAAGCATGTATTAGCTTTTGATGTATATGTTGATTGTATGTGGAGGTCGTCATTATTTACTGTGCTGCTAGATTTTATTGGCCCTATAGGAAGTGAATCATGATGTGGAGTGCATTTATCTTACATTTAAACCTCAATTTGCACTCTACTGGTTCCACTATTCCTTCAATTCAAGGTTTTTCCCTGGCTTGTAGGTGATCGTGAAAGTGATATGTTATGAATGGGATGCAACATTGCTTAACATTTCGAACCGATTAAATTTAGCTCCTTTGATGGATGTGGGGAATCTTATCTGAGTAGATTCCTTTTGGTGTTGCCCTGTGGTGAAATGTCAATTTCTTTTGTGATGATGTCAATTTCTTTTTGGGAAATTAAAAAAAAAATCTAAAATTTATAACAAAATTACTCCAATAAATTTCTAGTTGGTGCAGTCTCAAAACTGCAACCGTTGTTTTATCTTATAAAAGATCTAACCAAATAAGCTAATAATAAGCCACATTAAAAACTTTTTCAAAAATACATTTTCAATTATATATATCTGATTTAGTTTTTCAGAAATTTGGCCAAACAACGAAAATATCAAGCGCGTTGAAAAAGCACAAAAAGAAAAAAAAAAATCCTAATAATTCCAAATTAATCCACTATCATATTTGTAGCAGTCTGTAATAATCTACTTGTTTTTATGATAACCCATAATTTTCTTCAAAGTAGGCACCATTGCTAGAAAAAGGAGTGAGACACTGGACGAAAATTATTGACAGACAATGGACGAAAATTCACACACCAATATAACAAACCTTTTACCAGAACCAACTTTTCTTCTTTGTCATTTTCCTCAACTTCTTAGCCTTAAAAGAAAGGAACTCACAGAGCACTCTGAACAGAAACTCTATGCTCTTTCTCATATCTTCTTCACTTTGAACCAATTGGGTATTTATTTTTTCCACCTCATCTGCAAAATCTGATGCGAGCTTTGGCATCGTTCTTGCTGTTCGTGTAGCATCAGATTTGGGTTGACACTGGTTGTGGTATTATGGAGAAGACAACGGAAATAAATCTTCATAGCCTTCAAAATGTTTGAAAAATCACAAATATACCTTTAAATTCTTTAGTATTTTTTCTACACTGGTTTATTTTGTAAAAACCATTGTAGAAGAACGGTTACAATTGTTCTCATAGTGGCTTTATTGCCACTTGCAAATACAAATTTAACCTTAAGAAGGGAAAAAAAAAAAAAAAAAACACAACGAAAATGATTTTATTTTATTTTTTAAATATTTCTTATCTTCAACTCATCAATCAAATTTTTTAGCAAGTAAATAAATAAAATGGCTTTCAAATGAATGACTTCGTCATATAGACCTCTGAAACAAACACAGATATTCCATGCAAATATAATAAACTCAGGATCCAGAAAGCCTTCTTTACAAGGATGGAACAACAAGCCTTCCTCTTTTAATCAGTCTCTGTCAATGTTGTGTAAATAGCTTGATGCCCAAATCTCAGTGCCGAGTTTTAACTTGGTCTACTTTGTAAAAGGGTTTTTTGTGTGTGGAGTTTTGACTACCTTCCACAAAACTTGATCAATCTATATCTCTATAAAACTTGGAACCTTAACACAACTACAAGTTAAGTTCTTTCTGTTGTTTGGTCACCATGATTCTGTGCGCATACCGATCAATTCTGATAAGATGTCGACCCAAGTGTCAGGAACGGCAGGTAAGCACCAATGCATACAATCTTGGCCCCAGATTGCAGCTGCATCTTTCTTACCTAACCAGATTGCAGGATGAGCATATTAATTAGCCAATGTCTTTTACAATAATCTCTTAAACAACTTAGCAAATTGATGACCCAGTAACTTTGATTCAGCTAAGGCTCACCTTTAGAGAATCAACGTTTCCGTGTGTCCCCGGTAGTTGTTGAAGACGAATCGAACTTCATAAGATCTGGGCAAGTTTCGCCGATGCCAAATTTGCGCCAAAAAATGGGTTGAAAAAAAAAAAAAAATTGGCCCATGCAGGTATCGAACCTGCGACCTTCGCGTTATTAGCACGACGCTCTAACCAACTGAGCTAATGGGCCAATCCGTTGTTATTAGGAATTTTAATTATTTAGTGATTATCTTTAAAGTAACCTATTCTACTTAACAAATGTTCATTGCATGTCTGTGTATAGTATCTTGGTCATATACGCCCCGTCTTTCTGCAATGTGAAAATAAAAATATGTGAACCATTTTTTGTTGTTGTTGTTGTTGCTATTGAGCAACTATTATAGTTGTATAAGTCATAATCGTTTGGTGGGAAAAAAGTCTTAATTTCCTTGGTTTAGAAAAATATATGTTTTGTAATATTGTTGTTTCTAAATGGACTACTTGAGAATCATTCTCTAGCTCAATATGAGTTGGATTTACACTAGAGGGATATAAGTGAAATAATATTTTGTATGAGAGTTTAGAGAAAGAACAAACTTAAAGCTTAATTTCTCAATTATAGATACATGATATATTACTTACTTCATGTAGGAGTTGAAAGGGTCAATATGTGAAACCAAACAAGCTTCCGGACAATTGTATCTTAAGTTTGTTAATGTTGTCCCTTTGAATTTAAGGAAAGTTATGACATGTGTAAGTGAAGATAAGTGTGAGGTAGTTTATATTAATTAGTACAACATGATAATGTTTTGCTTGCCCATAATGATCATGGCATAAGAGACCAAAGATTTTTCTCTATTAGATAACTATAAATGAATGGTATAAGAGACGCACCTTATGTTATTTATAAATTTAATAATTCTATTATGATTCATAATTCTTTATTTATTGTTGTCTCAAGATCATATCAATAAAATTTTTAGTAATTTTATATGATCGTAAATATTTTTTTTACAATAAAAAAGATTAAATTATACTATTAATTTTTAAACTTTAATTAAAATCATACTTATGTTTTCAAACTTTTAAATTTAACAATTTAATTTTTAAATTTTTAAAATTTTATATATAAATTTTTTAATTTTATAATTTAATTATAAATACATTAATACTAAAATTTTGATTAAAATAGTACCCCGGTTGACTTGGCAACCGCAGCAAACGGTGTTTTAATAGATAAGATTATTCGTAGTTACGAAAGAAAAATATCCGTAGTCTTTGTATGCTTCAGTCGCTTCTTCCAGCCAAGTCTTCTAAGGAATTTGCTTCGACACTGAGCTTTATGAGTGAAGAAGCACGCGCACAGAGCCAAAATGCCGCAAACGTTGTTCATCAAGCCCTTCATTTCAGGCTTTTCATATCGTACGAGTGACTGGAGGTTTTTCTTCTTCTTCTTCTTCTTCTTCTTCTTCTTATCTTTTTGGCTTTTCTTTTCAAAACTCTTATAATTCTTGAATTAACTTCCCTTTTTTGGTCCAACAATGGAGGCTGGCTATATCTGATTAGTCTTCAGCATCACTGGAGGATAACCATGAAAAAATTTGTGCATTTGCTTTTAAATTTTAAATTAGGTGATTAAATTGCTAAACTATAGAATGATTTCAGGTCTTTGAAAGGAAATTCTCGTCCTTATTTCTGGAACATGCATTCGTATTGATGTTCTTTATTTGTTTTCCCTTTGGAATCAGACTGGCTAATGTAAATATGAGGTGTGACCGTGAGAGGAGGTATTCTTATGCAATAATATAGTGGAAGCACAATGTGATACATTCTTAAACATGGGTTGGTTTGGTTTATGAATTTGTATCTACTTGTTCAATTAGTTTGTGATTTATTTCTCTGCGTTGCTTTTTCTTAGTGAAGTATGTGCATTTTGTATACTGTTAAGAGCTCAGACGTGGTTTCCCCCATGAGATAACTCTGTTGAGAGTATTTTGAAGTTCATGTGTGCACGGGGAGATTGGAAAATGATTGTATTGTGTTTTGTCTTTGTTACAGTAAATTGAATGTCCATACCAATTCTATAGATGGCAAAGTTAAGATATGCGGAAGAGTGAAAGTAGTTAGTATGGGTATGCTTGTACCTAGAAAGTTTTTACAGAAAAGGAAGAAACAAGAAGTTTTTAGAGATGCAGCCGATGAAGCTGAACAAAAGAACTGGAGGAGGCTGATAAACGAAATTGAAGCAAAAGGTTCTGCAGTTTCGGTGCTAAAAAGTGAAAGGATGAGTAACCAGATCCTCTCGAAGGATCTTGTCATCGGAACCTTGGTTAGGTTTAAGCAACTAAAGAAATGGAACCTTGTTAGTGAGGTACATAAAGATGCACTTTTTAAATGATAGATTCTATAGAGTCTTTGTTGCTTGATCTTAATTGTTCTGCCCATCAAATATAAGGTCTGCACTTTTGAACAACTAATGATTTGATCTGTGCCACTTGTAGCTGGTGGTGTTTGTCATTTCACTTTCTTTCTATAAAACAATGAGGATGTTCTTGCTCTAAGCTCATTACCCTTAGTACTGGATCTCATTACTTCTAGTATCTTATTTCTTTGTCTTATAGATCCTTGAATGGCTCAAAACTCAGAGCTGGTGGGACTTCGGTGAAATGGATTTCCTGATGCTTATAACAGCTTATGGAAAGCAAGGGGACTTCAACCAAGCTGAGAAAGTTTTAAGCTTAATGAATAAGAAAGGTTTCACCCCAAGTGTGGTATCACATACAGCTCTTTTGGAAGCATATGGTAAAGGAGGTCGATACAAGAATGCTGAAGCAATATTTCGAAGAATGAAGTCTTCAGGTCCTGAACCATCTGCTGTGACCTATCAAATAATACTAAAAGTGTTTGTTGAGGTACATTTTTGAGTGTTTGATCATGCTTCAAGACCTTTAGTGTTCATTTTGCCTCCTACAGTGATTTTTATAGTAGATATTAGTTTAAAGTTTTTGGTTAAGGCTGCAAAAATAAGATAGTTCTGATAAAACCACCTAAATTTAATTATTTTAGAATCCAACTTTCATATGGGCAAAATGCACTGTATCTTACAAAATTCAATTAATGTGTAATAGTGTTGATCCACCTAAATTTATTTATTTATGTATTTATTTTTATGTGTATAAGTGGTGTTACTTCAGGGATGTAAATTCAAGGAAGCTGAAGAGATTTTTGAGACCCTTTTGGATAAAGAAAAGTCCCCTTTGACGCCAGACCAGAAGATGTTCCACATGATGATTTACACGTACAAGAAGGCTGGAAATTATGAAAAAGCTCGTAAAATATTTGCACTGATGACGCAGAGAGGAATTCCTCAATCTACAGTTACTTATAATAGCTTAATGTCATTTGAGACTAGTTACAAGGAAGTATCAAAGATATACGATCAGGTAAATCCGATCAGCTGTTCCGTTTGCATGATATCTGGTCTGCCACTGTACATGCATCTCTTTTATTGATGCATTTGTCTCATTTTTTAAGTATATTACTAAATACAGATGCAAAGAGCTGGTCTTCGACCTGATGTGGTGAGCTATGCCTTACTCATCAATGCATATGGTAAAGCTAGGAGAGAGGAAGAAGCATTGGCAGTTTTTGAAGAGATGCTTGATGCTGGTGTCAGGTATTTAGACAATATTTCTTAGTCATATATAAAGAATCAGAGTTTCTCTTCTTGTTTCTCCAAGTACTTGTTTGCCATGATCACCTCGATTCTTATGGAACCATGGATCAAAATATCGATAATATCCTTCATATTTCCACAATGGTACTAATATAGCAAATATAAAGAATTTTGCTAATAATTTTTTCTCTTTATAAGTTTTAGAAAACTTCCCCTATGTATCAATAATAATATCGATATTTTTGTAAAATTAAGTTTTCAATATTTTATTATATATCAATCCTTGTATTAAATAGAAGAGAAAAATTATATTTCTATCAATCACACTTAGTGACCTGTGAAATGCTTTGGTGATGTCTTCAAGAATTTTTAGATTCCCTTTAGATTTGGACCATTTGGTGTGTAAGAATTAAGAATTGGGCTTTTGGTCAAGTGAATAGTGATTGGGACCAATGTAAATTCTAATCCATGTGTTGTGCTACAATGAACTTCATTCCTACCCTGCCAATTCTATTATTCAAAATTCACCTTGTATAGAGTTAGGACTCTGGAGTAGGTGTCTTCCATGTAATAATGTGTTTAAATTATTGGCTTATGGTTTACTGGTGGTTCAAGTTATATTCATTACTTTACCGTCCAAGATTATGCTATTTTGCCAGCTATTCAATGGTCACCTGTTCTTTTTCTTTGGACGTACCTTTTTGTGTAACATATCACAATTGTTGAAAATCACTATTCTTATTATTATGTTATTTCCAGACAAAATGACATTTTTCATTACATCTCTTACTGGCATTTATCACATCATTGAAAATAATAGATCTTTCCAATTTGAATTTCCCAGGCCAACCCGGAAAGCTTACAACATTTTACTTGATGCATTTGCAATATCCGGGATGGTAGAGCAAGCAAGGACTGTTTTTAAGAGCATGAGAAGCCAGAGGTAGGTTCCACTTGCTTTTTTAAAATTTTTGATTCATCAACTTCCTACTTTGTTTCCCTTCTTGTTGCTGAATTCCTACTTTGTTTCCTTGGATATAATTGTTGTTCATTGAGCTTAGTGGTACTCATAAATGGTAACTATACGATATGAAATCTTTTCAGGAAGTAAGGTATGTTGAAAACTATATAACAGGGCTTGTTAATTAGGAAATCTCCTTCATATGTTTTCCATTTGTACTTGATGAGAGACATTATATCTGAGAGCCTGATTCTATTGAACTGTTTTCTTTCTTGGCAGCTTTTTACTGCTAAGAGCCTAAGACCATGTTGTCTTTTATGTGTTGAGATTCTACTAAAGCAGTCGTGAAACTTCAATTGTTGCTGCCTCATGTGTAGCATAGCTGTTTGTCTAAAGTCTAAAGAATCAGATAGTATTTCATGCTTATCACATACCTACTTGAGTTCAAATTTGCATGTCAAGTTGTCCAAATGGTCTTCCTGTCTAATTCTGCATGTTTTTGTGCATCACACACTTTATGCTTGTGAAAATTTGTAATTGTGAATTTAAAAAAAATAAAAAAAATAATCACTTTTCCAGTTTAACGTTAGAATTGTCTAATAGGTAAGCAACCATATCCATCAAACTCCATCCCGTTCTATTTTTGGTAGGTCTCGTAGAACTTTTTTTTTTCTTTCTCTCGTAAGTCGGTTAGACTTTTGCTATATAAGCCTATAAGAAAACCTTATTCATGTTCTTCTGTGTTTGAACTGATGTTTAATGTAAAAGAAGACCCCTATTTTGTTTTTGATAGTTATAATATATTTCCCGTACATTGAGTCAGGAGTACATTTGCTTAAGGCAATAACAAACGACACATGCTCTAGAAGAACAGTGTGAGATTGCCTTAACTGTAGCAAGATATATATCCCAAAAATATTTATCAACTTTCTGATAACGCTGATTGGGCACTATCTTTTCTGTAATTTGTTTTGGCAGATACACTCCAGATCTGTGCTCCTACACGACTATGTTGTCAGCCTATGTGAATGCATCTGATTTGGAGGGTGCTGAAAAATTCTTCACCAGAATAAAACAAGACGGGCTCAAACCCAATGTAATTACATATGGGACGTTGATTAAAGGGTATGCCAAGATACACAATGTTGACAAAATGATGGAGAAATACGAGGAAATGCAGATACAAGGTGTTAAACCTAATCAAACAATATTGACAACAGTCATGGATGCTTATGGCAAGAACAAAGGATTTGACTGTGCTGTTATTTGGTACAAAGAAATGGAGTCTCGTGGGCTTCCTCCTGATCAGAAAGCAAAGAATATCCTTTTATCTTTGGCAAAAACAGCAGAGGAACAAAAGGAAGCTAACCAACTTTTAGGGCTTTTAGATCAATGTAGCAATGAGTCGATTGTTAGCAGTCTTTCCAGGTTTGTTGACGAGGATGCTGAAGATGACGATGATAGTTATATTAAATATGACGCTGATGTCATATCTTATGATGACACGCAAGAGCTGATTCGTTTCACTGGCAACAATCAACCAGAGTTAGAAGTCTTAATACCCTAAAATTTATTTATTTGTGAATTTTGGATCTTAGGACTTTATGGTCCAATTTTGTTACTCTGTCTTGAAAAGTTGATTGAGCCTGACCAGTTGGAGTTATTGGGTTGTTGCATAGTACCTAAGTGGTATGGAAGCATGTATATTATGCTCCATTTATAGATAATACAATCCGTCTTTTTATACTTGTGTACAATCATATGTATGATACGCTGCAGTGTATTAGTTAAGTCAAAAAGATGGCAGCCACATGTAAACATCATTTATTCAAGCATTTCAGATATGGAAAATCTCCAACTGTTATCATTGTTATTTGCTTCGGAGGTTTTGTGATTGCTCAAAAGTCGAAAAAATCGTTCTCGTTTTCTCCTTTCTCCCATTTTCTTCAACAGACTTGAAATTTTGTTAGTGCAGGAATGTACAATGCTCCTATAGCTGAGTAAGGTAATTATCCTGGGCTCATTGTGGTAGAACCCTAAACTAGCTTACTTTGGTGATTACAATCTGCTGGGTGATACAGTTTCTGGTATGGACAACTTAGCCGCATTGCCAAAAGCAAGGCAATTTCAACACAGTTGTGATCCATAAGACTTGGTGTCGGTTTCTTACATTTAAGATTGTTTCTTTTTCATTTCATCAAAACTTTCCATATTCCATTGACTCATTTTTACAGGAAGAAGGATGGGAAGGCAAATTTGTTGATAGCAACAACGAAAAGCAAGGGGTTTCTCTAGCAAAATGTTGGAGGAATCATGAAAGTCAATGTCATGACTCATACACGAGTAATTAAATCCAAGTTCTCTTCATTCGCAGAGCTCTTAACTCGATCAGCAGCTTTTACAACCTACAAAAGCAAAAAATTTCATGGCTATTTGCTCAAATAAGGTTTTTTGTTTTTTCCTTCTCCTTTTTAACTTCATTAAGATGATCTAATTATAAAGTTTTATTACCTCAGCATTCCAGTTTGTTCTTGCCGTTAAAACAATTAGAGTTATTGTCTGTAAAAGAACTCCAACAATCATACCCCACCAAATACCCTGAAAGAAGTCCAAAACACATTATTTTAAAGTTTAATTGTATGGTATAACTTTTTTCATACATGAAATTTCATTTTCAATTCCCTCCATGCAGTGTACATATATTTTTCGCATGTAATGCACATAAGTTTTTTTTCTTTCATTCCGTAAAAAACATATGTTTTTAAGAGTTAAAAGTGAAATTAGTCAAATAATTGAATCATATAAAAAATATAAAAACTAGAGAGTTTTTTTTATCATTTATGGAGCGATAGATTATGAATAAAGAGAGAAACATTGCGTGAGAAATCAAGCTTACTGCTACTCCTAAGCCAGTTTTGAAACCAAGCATACACCCAATTGGGAGGCCAATGAGATAGTAAGTTGAAAGGTTCACATAAGCTACTACAGCTTGCCATCCACTTCCTACGGCCACACCTACAAGTTAAAGCAATATATGCAGCCAAAATTAAAGATTAAATACGAATAGAAAATGTGGTTTATTTTTAGGTCAATACTTTTGGTTTGGTTTCAAATTTGTGACATAAAGTGCGAAAGGACCATATCACAAGGTGAACGACAAATAGCAGACTTGGTTAACTCATATAGTAAATGGCATTTACTGTTACCTGAGAGTATGGGTTGAATCCCATTTAAGAAAACAGAGATGGCAAGCAATGGGGTCAAACTAGAAACAGCCTCAATGACTTCTTCATTACTAGTAAAGAGCTTGCTTAATCCAACTCTAAATATCAACACAATTGCACAGAAGACTATACTAATGAGGATGCTGGTACCATTCACTACAAATACTGCAAATTTTGCTACCCTTGGATTGCCTGCGCCTAACTCATTACTCACTCTGATACTGCAGAAGACCAAAAGATGAGTATTATCATCGTCTCAAGGGCCTGTTTGGATGTGCTTAGAGGAGTATTTTGCTGTGGGGCAATTTGTTAGATGGTTTAGAGTGACGTTTTAGTAATTATGTATGTTTCAAAAATCAAAATTCTACTAAAAGTGCTTCTCAAATTTGGAAAGCATTTATCATGGAAATTGCCCAACACCTCTAAAAGTACTTTGGTTAATTTGAAATCACCTTTAACCTAAATGAGAAGCCGTTCTAAATGGGACTTTAGTAAAGTAAAAATTCAATGAGCGCAAAGCTATCACCAACCTGGCTGCTGCACTTAGTCCCAACATAAATTGCATGTCCCAGTTCAAGTAATTCATGCTGAAACATATCATATCATGATGTATTACTCAAGACCCAAAATGTTTACGAAACAGTTAAAGAGAAAGAATATAGAAGAAACATGGACATACCAAATGGAAATGGAGTCAAGTGAGATTGTAGGGTTGGAAAGGAGTCCTGATATAAGAACTAGTCCTTGGTTATACCATATCTCCAAACTACAATAAAATTGGGTCATACAAGCTCGTTTTTAACACAAAATCAAAAGGACTTGATTTGTTTTTGGTCCTAAATTGAGATGAGAAAGTGATTAAAGGTATATACATACCATAACATGATAGCAGAAGCAACAGTCAATTTAAAATAGGGCCAAAGTCCTCTAAAGGCTTTCCAAGATAAGCCAGTCCAAGTCTCCTTGCAAGAGGGGCTTAGTAAAATGTAAAGGCCATTGACAAGGACAAGAAGCCACCAAGATAAACTGAGTGTAAGAGCAGCCCCAAGAAGTCCATAGTTTAAGACATCAACAACCAACCATGTAAGAAGAGTGTGTAGAAGAAAAACACCAACAGACATTAATGCCAATGGATTTACTATGTTCTGTGCCTGAAGAAACCTCTGTATTGGGCAACTTATTGCAAATGCATAGATTTGAAGAACCAAACCCCTCGCAAATATTTGACCTTGTTCTGCTATGGTTTCGGATTGTCCCATTGCTATGAGTATTGGAGCAGAGAACCAATACAAAAAGGAAAGAATAACTGCAGCTCCCAAATGTAAGACTATTGCCCTTTGACAAATAATACCCATTGCTCCATATTGTCTTGCACCGAATGCTTGCCCACAAACAGTTTGTACGGCACTAGCCATTCCCAACTATTCCAAATCAAAAATATAAGTTTTATGTTTTACCCTGGTCTGTTTGCTTGTGGTTTTACTAAAAGTGATTTCAATCAAAATTATTAGAAGAAAGCATTTTTAGAAATGGGGTGCTTTGTCAGTAAGCACAAAATTTGCGTACAAGTCTTGAAATTACTTCTAACAATTTTTTATTATATTTAAAAATGTTCTTTTGCCATTAGAATTGCTTTAAAAGGGTCACAAATGAACGGTTACACAGCTTCAAAGGCATAAACAAATAAGACCTTATAAACCCTAGGACAAGTTAGTAGAGTATATTTGTTTCTACTTCAGTGTCTTGTAAATACACTTCTGACAGCAAAAAAGTACTTATTGCTTGAGGACTAAAAAGGAAAACATTGTCGGCATCTTTTATGGCTTAAAATCATATTTTGTGTTTGGTGTTGCGTGATGTCCCAAACCTCTGAATCCTTATTAAGCCTTGGGCTTATAATTAAATAAGGCCCATTAGGTTATTAATATATATATGTACTCCATCAGCGCCGTTCAAATAGTCTCTTCAATAATCCAACAGTGAGAATATAGAACTCCAGCGGCAAGAATAAGAGAACAACTCCATCAGCAAACAGAAGAAAAATAGAAGAAGCATTTGCGGCAGAGGCAGAACAGAGGCGGCAAATACAGAGGCGACAAGAGGAGATCCATTTGATAAATCCAATTAAAAATATAAGTTTTCTCTCTCTATTTATTTGGTAACAAATTTATAGTTACTGTTTCTCTTTAATTTATCTGTTGTTGCTAAACTGGCAAGACAGATTTATTTATCGTTTTTGTAAGAGAGATTAATTTG
Source organism: Elaeagnus macrophylla (assembly GCA_029378325.1). Taxonomy (NCBI): domain Eukaryota; kingdom Viridiplantae; phylum Streptophyta; class Magnoliopsida; order Rosales; family Elaeagnaceae; genus Elaeagnus; species Elaeagnus macrophylla. The sequence goes on from CM055646.1 coordinate 12,774,696, forward strand.
GGTGTAATTGGGTATTTGGATATTTGAGTGATTTGGCCAATTAACTGTTGGCAAATCTTATTGTACTCCTCTTTGACAAGTATAGTGGAATATTTCGGTGCCGGCCTCAGCAGTGGATTAGGTAGTCGCATTGACTACCGAACCATTTAAATCTTTGTGTCCTTTGTGTTGATTATTTTTCTTTATATTTTTGTGAGTGCTCGTTATTATTATTATTATTCTATCGCTTCCGCATTATTATTTAATCTTGGGTACAACAAGTGGTATCAAAGCTTGGTTAAAGATGACGAGCACAGAGTCATCCACAAAGGTTGAAAGATTTAATGGAGATAATGATTTCTCGCTATGGCAAATGCGTATGAAAGATGTTTTGATTCAACAGGGAGTTGCAAAGCCATTACAAGGCAAAGATAAAAAGCCCGCTGATATGAAAGATGAAGTATGGGATGAGCTTGATCAAAAGGCAGCAAGTGCAATTCGTCAGGGACTCTCAGATGAGGTAGTTCATAATGTTTTTGATCAGAAAACTGCTTATGATTTATGGAAAACTTTAGAGCAGCTTTATATGGCCAAAAATATGACAAATAAATTATTTTTGAAGAAAGAGTTGTACACTCTTCGTATGTCTGAGAATACAAACTTGTTGACACACACGAATACCTTCAATAGGTTAATTTCTGAACTTGCTCAGTTAGGGGTAACATTTGATGATGAAGATAAAAGTATGTTGTTATTGTGTTCTCTGCCATTATCTTATGATCATTTGATTATCACCTTATTATATGGAAAAGAGACCATTGTTTTCAAGAGTGTAAAGGAAGCTTTGTTGTCTTACCACAAGAAGAAGAAAGTTGATGGTGAGCAATCACAAGCAGATGGTCTCGTCGTTACTAAGAAAGATAGTAACAATCACAGCTACAGGCGTGGAAGAAGCAAGTCTAAAGACAGAAATTATGATAAAGGTAGAAGAAGATCAAGCTCAAGACCTAGACAGTTTAATAGAGACATGGAGTGCCATTATTGTCACAAAAAAGGTCACATTCGAAAATATTGCAGAATTTTAGCCAAGGAATTGGAGGATAGAAAGAATCAGACACAACCCACTAATTCAGCTAGTGTTGCAGAGGATAAAAGTGAAGACAAAGATGATGATTTGTTATCTGTCTCATCAGGTATTGATTCCTTTGCCAATTCTTGGATTCTTGATTCCGGTTGTTCCTATCATATGTGCCCACATAGAAATTGGTTTGATACTTATATTCCTAAGAGTGGTAATTGTGTGTATATAGGCAACAATGCAAAATGTGAAGTTGTTGGAATAGGAACCATAAAGGTTAGGATGTTTGATGGTGTTGTGAGAACCTTAACAGGTGTACGACATATCCCTGATCTGAAAAAGAATCTGGTTTCTCTTGGTGGGTTAGATGAGATGGGCTATTCGTATTCTGCAAAAGATGGAGTGCTCAAGGTGTCTAAAGGAGCTTTAATAGTAATTAAGGGAAAGAGATTTGGCAATCTCTACAAGATGATTGGAAATACTGTTGTAGGTGGAGCTGCTTTAATTTCTGAAGATCCTACTTTTGATGATACTATGCTTTGGCATATGAGGCTTGGACACTTGGGTGAGAAGAATATGTTGGAACTCCATAAGAGGAACTTGCTGAAAGGTGTGAAGACCTGCAAGCTTGATTTCTGTGAACATTGTATTTATGGAAAGCAGAAAAGAGTTAGTTTTAAGACAGCAACTCACTCTTGTTCTGGTATTTTGGACTATGTCCATTCTGATGTTTGGGGACCCGTGACTATTGCTTCTCAAAGTGGAGCTTACTATTATGTTACTTTCATCGATGACTACTCCAGAAAGGTTTGGGTCTATTTTATGAGAAGTAAAACTCAGGTATTTGATATCTTTAAGGAATGGAAGGCAGAGGTAGAGAACCAGTCCGGCAGAAAGATAAAGATTTTAAGAACTGATAACGGTACAGAGTACAAGCACAAGGCATTCAGAGAGTTCTGCAAGCAAGCTGGTATTATTCGACATTATACAGTGAGGAAGACTCCTCAGCAAAATGGAGTTGCTGAGAGGATGAACAGAACCATTGCAGAGAGAGCAAGGTGTATGAGATTGCAAGCAGGTTTGCCAAAGAATTTTTGGGCAGAGACTGTGAGCACTGCTGTTTTCCTTATTAATCGAAGTCCTCATTCTTCCATCGATTTCAAAATTCCTGAAGAGGTATGGTATTCTAAACCTGTTGATTATTCTATACTAAAGGTTTTTGGTTGTCCTGCTTTTGTTCATATACAGAGTGACGAGAGATCAAAGTTAGATGCCAGATCCAAGAAGTGCATTTTTCTTGGCTACCAGAAAGGTGTCAAAGGTTACAGGTTGTTTGATCCAGAAGCTAAGAAGTTGGTTATTAGCAGAGATGTGATTTTTGACGAGAAATCTATGCTGAAAAGTGTGACGGTAGAGCCTATGTCAGAAAGTTCTGGTGAGAAGGATAAAGCTCCAAAGGAGATGAAGTTTGCATTTAAAAACTCACAGGACAAGGTTTATCAACCGGTCATTAGAGATGTTCAGCAGCAACCACAGGTCCAGGATCAAGAGCAACCACAGGCTCAGGATGAAGAGCAGCAATCAGACCAGTATAGTATTGCTACTCATAGAGAGCCACGCATTCGTAGGGCACCACAAAGACTTGGGTTTGAAGACGACACAGTTTCATTTGCTTTGTTCACTGGTAGTGATGACCCTAATTCTTTCCAAGATGCTATGAGCAGAAAAGACAGTGAGAATTGGAAGGCTTCAATGAATGAAGAAATGAAGTCATTACACAAGAACAAGACTTGGGAGTTGGTTCCACTGCCTAAGGGAAAGAGAGCTATTGGTTGCAAATGGGTTTATCGAATTAAAGAACTAGAGCAATATAAGAGTCGATTGGTAGCAAAAGGATACTCACAGAAAGAAGGAGTTGATTATAATGAGATTTTTTCACCTGTTGAAGCACACTTCCATCAGAGTTGTTCTTGCCATGGTCAATTTATATGACCTAGAATTGGAGCAGTTAGATGTCAAAACTGCCTTTTTCCATGGAGATTTGGATGAGGAGATTTACATGCAACAGCCAGAGGGGTTCATTGAATCCGATAAAGAAGACTATGTCTGCAGACTGCAGAAGTCATTATATGGGCTGAAGCAATTACCTCGCCAATGGTATAAACGGTTTGATTCCTTCATTGTTTCTCATGGTTATTGTCGTTGTGAGTATGATTGCTGTGTTTACTTTAAGATCTGTGATGATAGAACATTGGTATTGCTCACTCTATATGTTGATGATATGTTAATTGCTGCTCAAAGTAAGGAAAAGATCAATGATTTAAAGAATTTGCTTAAAAGCGAATTTGAGATGAAGGATCTTGATGTTGCCAGAAAGATCCTTGGAATTGAGATCAGTCGTGACAGGAAAGCTGGAAAACTTTGGTTGTCCCAAAAAGGTTACATGGAGAAGATCATGCATAAGTTTAGCATGATGAATGCTAAGCCTGTGAGCACACCCATTGCAGCACATTTCAGATTGTCCACGAATTTATGTCCTAGTACAGAGGATGAGGTAGAGTACATGGCTCAGATGCCTTATGCCAGTGCAGTTGGATGTCTAATGTATTTGATGATTTGCACTAGACCTGATATTTCTCAAGCAGTAAGTGTTGTGAGTAGATACATGGCAAATCCAGGTAAAGAGCATTGGAATGCTGTTAAATGGATTTTTAGATATTTGGCAGGCACACGTGATTGTGGCATCATGTTTGATAAAAATGGTGCTTTTAATGTTGCCATGGGTTATGTGGATTCTGACTATGCTGGTGATCTTGATACCAGAAGGTCGATGACAAGTTATGTCTTTACTTTTGGTGGTGGCTGTATAAGTTGGAAGTCAAATTTGCAGGATACAGTTGCTTTGTCTACGACAGAGGCCGAATATATGGCTATGATTGAGGCAGCAAAAGAAGGCATATATGGCTTATGGGTTTGTTGGAACAGCTTGGTTTCAAACAAGAGAGTGTACCTCTTCTATGTGACAGTCAGAGTGCTATTCATTTAGCTAAGAATCAAGTTTTCCATGCGAGGACTAAACACATTAGTGTGAGGTATCACAAAATTAGAGAATGGATGAATCAAGGGTTGATCAAGCTGTCAAAAGTTCATACAAAAGAGAATGCAGCTGATATGTTGACAAAGTCGGTACCTAGGGATAAGTTTGAGCATTGCTTGGACTTGATTCATATTAGTTCCTGTTGAGAACCTTGAAGAGGGTGGAGCATTCCTACCCATAAATGGAATGCTGTTTTTGGTGCCTATTGAGAGGTACCTTGAGATGATGATATTGGAGACTCGACGTTTAAAGAATTGGTACGAGTTTTTTGGTCCAAGGTGGAGATTGTTGCGTGATGTCCCAAACCTCTGAATCCTTATTAAGCCTTGGGCTTATAATTAAATAAGGCCCATTAGGTTATTAATATATATATGTACTCCATCAGCGCCGTTCAAATAGTCTCTTCAATAATCCAACAGTGAGAATATAGAACTCCAGCGGCAAGAATAAGAGAACAACTCCATCAGCAAACAGAAGAAAAATAGAAGAAGCATTTGCGGCAGAGGCAGAACAGAGGCGGCAAATACAGAGGCGACAAGAGGAGATCCATTTGATAAATCCAATTAAGAACATAAGTTTTCTCTCTCTATTTATTTGGTAACAAATTTATAGTTACTGTTTCTCTTTAATTTATCTGTTGTTGCTAAACTGGCAAGACAGATTTATTTATCGTTTTTGTAAGAGAGATTAATTTGGGTGTAATTGGGTACTTGGATATTTGAGTGATTTGGCCAATTAACTGTTGGCAAATCTTATTGTACTCCTCTTTGACAAGTATAGTGGAATATTTCGGTGCCGGCCTCAGCAGTGGATTAGGTAGTCGCATTGACTACCGAACCATTTAAATCTTTGTGTCCTTTGTGTTGATTATTTTTCTTTATATTTTTGTGAGTGCTCGTTATTATTATTATTATTTTATCGCTTCCGCATTATTATTTAATCTTGGGTACAACATTTGGGAAGCACATTATAAGCCTGTTTGAAACTGCTTATCCTTTTCTTTAAAAAAAACATTTGATAATGTCTACGGGAAGTGTCTTAAAAAATTTGAGTAATACTATTTGTGCTTTTAAAATAATTAAATAATGCTTACTTTTGAAAGAAATAGTTTTGAATGGATACTCTCATCCTAAAATAACTATCAAAATATCATTCAAAATTACTTTAAATATTTTCATTAAAAACACCAAAATGCTTATCTTAAAACTACTTTTAATCATACTATTTTATTTTAAACCACTCCTCTTGAAACTGCTTCTATAAAAAGTGCATTCAAATGGGCACTTCCTGAAGCCAGTTTTTTCTGAACTTAACATAAACACAAGGAACCTTAAAATAAAGAAAAAGGTTCTGCAAAAAAGAAAAATAAAAAACGTACCATAACCCCATAAGCAAGACCTTGAACTCCAAGACTAGCAATGGAGGCACCAGCAAGTTCTAAGGCACCCAAATGGCCAGCAAACGTAAGGGTGACAAAGCTGAGCATGTAATTGAAAATGGAGACGACAATGGATGAGCCAGACAATTGCCAGAGAATCCTAGACTCCCATGCCACTAGCCTAGGCCACCATCGAAGTGCCACAGGCCTGTTCTCCAAAAACTCATCAATTGCTAGGGATGACAAGTCTGGAATTCTTGAATGTGAGTCTAGTCCTATTAAAAGTGGACGATACTCCTGGGATCCCATTTTTAGTTCTTTTTAGATTGTTGGTTACAATGAGATAGCATGTGATCTCAAAGCAGAGTCAAAATATATTTATTTTAATGTTTATGAAACACAACTAGCATAATAATTCATAATATGATATTGTAGAAAGCAAGTCTAAAACTTGTCAACTTTGGTTGTTTATTAACTACCATTCCAAGGTTTGAGTACCAACCAGTTCAATCATGTGGTAAATGGAACTTAGCTAAGCTAACTAACACCATCTTGGCACACCGCACGTGCGCATGGTGCCCCTTCCTGTCTACCTTTCCATATGCTAAACTAATAATATAAAAAATAAATTAATATCTGTTTTTTGTGCTAAGAAACTAATAATAATTATTATTAAATTGTGATTTCACTTGACTGAATTAAAATATGAAATGTTATGCTTCTGCGGCAATTCTTTTTTGATTAATTAATCTTTTTTTTTTATTCCTTTCATTATAATTTGGTTTTAGACTACAAAAACTGTCTCTTAGAGTCATATGATATTACATAGCATAGAGAAGTGAGAACCCAACTTCAAGACTAAAAATTAAAGCTATTTCAATAGAAGAACAACAATCTTATTAATGAATTGTATGAAATTAATATATCAAAGAACTTGAAAACTTTCCCATGACAAGAATCAAAACATTCTAAGATATATACTTTCTATCTTGAAAAGGATGATGATACAAAAGGTACTGTTACATCAGATGATGAAACAGTATTTGTATCATCACTGGATAAGGTAGACCATGCATCATTTGAAATAATATTCAAAGGTTCGATCGCTTCGTTTCCTTCGTTGTTTAGTCTAACCCTAGAATCTTGAACTGACTTGTGAATAATGTCCAACTTTGCAGCAACTTCTTTCATTGCAGGTCTTTTTCTACCATTCAAATCTAAGCACCTTTTTGCCAAATTAGCAACATCCATTATTGTTTCTTTGCTTCCTTCTTTCATTACTTGAGCATCAACAATATCAAACAATTGATTTTCTTCTATACTATCAAGAAAATATGTTGCCAGACTCCTACCTTCTTCAGCTCTTGTTTGAGAAATTGGTTTTTGTCCTGTCAAGAGTTCAACAATGACTACACCAAAACTATACACATCACTCTTGTCTGTAAACTGGCTTGATTGGAAATATTCTGGATCCAAATAACCAAATGTGCCTTGAACAAGAGTTGTGAGGTGTGTTTGGTCTATGGAAACTGATCTTGAAGTGCCAAAGTCTGCGACTTTCGCTCTGTATTTCTCATCTAAGAGTATGTTTGTCGATTTAATGTCTCGATGATAGATAGGATAAGAAGCTGAAGAATGTAAATAAGAAAGAGCGCCAGAAATTTCTAAGGAAATTCTTAATCTCACCTCCCATGTAAGTGGAAAATCTTCATTCTGATTATGAATGTATTGAAAAAGTGTCCCATTAGGTATGAACTCATAAACTAGAATAGGAACTTCAGTTTCTAAACAGCATCCCAATAGTTTAACAACATTTCTATGATTAATTTGTGAAAGAATCACAACCTCATTAATGAAACCTGTGAGCATACTTTCATCAATAAGCTTGGACTTCTTAAGAGCTACAATTCTACCATCTGTTAACATACCTTTGTAGACAGTACCTTGACCACCTTGACCAATAATTCTATCTGGATTAAAATTGTCAGTGGCCTTTTCTAGCTCATATGAATAATACAATTTGGTTTTCTCAACATTGACTTCCCCTGAAGCTAGTTGTTGCTCTAACAACATACCACCATTTCGTTTGAAGAACTTTTGCTTGCGTTTAATGTCTTTTCTTCTCTTTACAACTCTACATGCCCACAGTACAGTACCAATTAGAAGCACAAGTCCCAGTGTTCCACAGCCTACACCTATACAAATCAATGTAATAAAAAGACTAATTGATAAGCACAAAATTTGGTTGCATATATGAGCAGATAACATTATGCATTATGAAGGGTCAAGATTGTGCCTTATTCACAAAGTTCTACGAGAAGATTAGGAAAAAATTTCATTTTTTTTTTCATGAACATGCAACTAGACATATTGGAAAATAACCTATAACTCGAGCCTACATGGTGAGTTTTGCCATAATAATATCTCTCTCTTGTAGCCTAACAAAAAAGTTTCCCCTTCTTATGCATTCATTATTTGCACTAACATTCAAAGGAAGTGCATACCTATGACGATAACCTTAAGCCTGGAATTCTTGTTATCTGGATAGACGCATCCATAACCTCCAACACGGTTAAGACAAACCGAGCCCTTTGGACAATTGTTTTCACCCTTGCATTCATCAATGTCTGAAAGTGATGACAATATCAAAATTATGATAAATATATTTCAGGCTATCCAATAACTAAAAGCTATCAAGTGACCACAAATTTCTTTGTGATCAATGGTGATATACCTTGACATCCTTTAACAATATAAGGGTTTCCTTCACCACCCCCAGGACAATTGCAACGAAGCCTAATTGAATGATTGTAAAAAAATGAAGAGGTTACATTGTATGATGTACAAAATGAGTTCCTGTAACATACTTGATCAGGACCAACGTCAAAACCGGAACGACAATTTTCATTTGTAGAAATATAAGAGGAATTTGTTTCAACATGAGAACCAAAAACCTCCAAGGTAGAATGATACAACTCCCAATCTAAGAGCACAGGAACATCAACCATCTCATTAACTTTGGAAACATTTCTCGAAATGGAATTAAACCATTTTTGTTCCGCCAAAAAAGCAAACTTACATTCCCTTTCTGTCTCATTCTTTATGGAGTGAAAACTAGTCTCAAAGGCATTGAGATTTAAAGGAATATTGGTTTGACAACACTTCATAGTACTATTACAAATATAGTCATCATTTGGGTCATCACAATGAGAAGAGCAGCCACTAATAGTGGTTGATCTACCAGATGATAATGTCATCAGGGCAGTGGCTCCACAAGCAACTGCAGTGAACCTGTTCTTCTGAGAAAACACAAAAGGACTTCCTTCTAAGTTGGCACTTTGTTTAGTTTCTTTGGTACTGCAATTTAAGAAAGTAATTGGGTTTCTAATTTGCAAAGTGCTTTGCCAAATAGAAATATGCATAACCTCCAAATTGGTACGTTTCAAGAAAGGTGTGGTTTTGTTTATGCAGACTACTTCAAACCATTCATCAACATAACAACCAGCTCCAATTCCAAAAGGGTATGGAATACTCACATTATTGTTTTCACAACGTGAAGGACAATTAGGCTTTGAGATTTTTGCTCCTGATGCTATCTTACAGATCAAAATTAGCCATGAGAGTGTAATGATATGAATTATCAGTTGCTGAAAATCCATATTTTTTTTTTTTCTCTCTTCTTCTAATGCTTCCAGCTTAATATATTTCATGCACTTTTGCAACTTGTTCATTTTTTATTATTATTTGTTTTGGAAGAATTTGCAAATCCTGTTTGATAGTGATAAATAAAAAGCCATGTTACTCGACTCTTTTAGCACACCAATAGCTATAAATTTTTAGATTTATTTTTCTAAATTTTTTTCAAAATTTATATCAAATTATTTGTTCTGCTTTGCTTTTTCTTAAGGCCGCCATATTTGATTAATTGAATTTGATCAATCATATTTGTCTTTTGTAGCTAAATAATTGCATTGCCAAAGAAATACTTTTCTTTGCAAATTTCTGCTTTGCTTTTTCTTAAGGCTGCCATATTTGACTAGTTGAATTTGATCAATCATAGTGTTCTGTAGCTAAATAATTGCATTGACTTGTGGTACTAATTAAACATGAAAATATGGATTTAAAATGATGATGAAATTTCGAAGGGCAGTGACCTATGTCGTACTTTAAACTATATACTGATTCCTTTTGAAATTTCCACGATGTATGAGATTAAGATTTAACAAACCGGAGTCAAATGGTCAAATTATGGCTTTTGGTTCAAATTTCACACGAGGTATTGTAATAAACAGTGAATAAAAGTTTGTTTTATTATTAACAATTTTAGGGTTTACAGGCAAGGACAGAATAAATTAAAGGCACATATTACATTATGAATGTTATTTTATTTAGTTATTGGACCAAGTGTTTTTAGTGCATCTCTTCTAGATGAGAGAAAGTGTATTCTATTCCAACTTGAACAAAAACAAAGAAATCCACTGTCAAAGTCAATGGTTAGTGGTGTAAAACGAGATAGTGAAAAAGTTATTATAAAGTTCATTTTATTTTATTAAAAGTGATATTTAATCTCTTAAGTTATAAAAATTGTCTTTAAATTTTTTTATTTTTAAAAATGTATTTTTAAATCCCTCTATTTGTAAAAAATGTATCAAGTAAAGACAAAATTAATTTTCTATATAATTTTCTTTTAAATCTAAAGGAATAGTAAATGTGCCACATATATATATATATATATATATATATATATATATATATATATATATATAATTAATATTTAATTAAAAAATTACTCAATTTTTTAATTAAAAAAAAACTTAAATAAAATTTTCATTGTTTAATATTTAAAGCTATAACTTAGATAATGAAAATTTTATTAAGTTTGATCGAATTCAATAAAATTTAAATAGAATTTTTATTTTTTTATATCTAAAATCACAAATTAGACAATAAAAATTTTATTTAAGTTTAATATAAAGAAATTGTAAAAAATTAAAGTAATTTTTTAATTAAAAATTATTTAATTTGATATATATCTATCGAAAATCTATAAACATGCATGTGACAAGTGTAATATTCCGTTAGATTTAACGAAAAATTAGATGAAAAAAATAATTTTGTCCCTGCCTGACACTTTTTTTTACAAGTAAAAGAGACTTTAAAGCACATTTTTATTAGCAAATAGATTTAAAAACATTTTTTTATAAATTAAATAACTAAATCATACTTATTATAAAAATAAAGAAATTATTTTGACTCTTCACCCTATTTAAAAATGGCCTAACAGCTTAAACCCGACTTGCTATATTAAAATGATATAACAAAATAGTCCAACTTATAAGAAGTTAATTATTTAAAATGGTGGAGATTTAAGGCCAATATGTATTTTGATATAAAAAATATTTATAAGTGTTAATAAAGAAAAAATAATTTTATAAATTTATATGTTATTGTAAAATAAAATTATATGTTTTGATATATATTATTTTTATTTAAGTCATTTTGTTAGTTTTGTGCATTATTATAATGTATCGGTCATTAACTAACCTCTTGGCCCATTTATATTTAGGATCATCACTTACTTAACATATTTTAAGTAAAATTTCAATTTATTTGAAAAATATTAAAGCCCTGATGAGGCTAAAAAATTGGTTTTGACAAACAAGAAATTAGAAATGCGAAAAAAAAATTGGAAGATAGTAGGCCAAAAAAAAGAAAGAACAAAAGGATTTCATTATGAAAGAGAAAAATGAAAAGAAAAGAAAAAAATTAAACTTATAGATATGCTAGAGATATTTGAGCTCTCTCTTATTCAATATTTAAATTAGATCTGCTATTAATATGGATATTTTTGTTTCTAAAATGGTATCTGCAGCTCAAATTAAAGCCAAGAAATAAATAGATGGAAAATTAAAATTGAAATTGACGCAATTTGTAGAATTAGAAGCCTTTGCACACAATTCGCTTCTGAACTCGATAAAGCTACTCATAATCAAATGTAAAGAGGTTACTCAAACAATCTCAATTCCATCCACTTCTCTTAGTATAGAAAAAAAAAATGACAATTTGGTCTTTAACTGTTTAAGTTAATCTTAAATGAAACTACAATATAGTTTTTTACAACATGAAATTAACTATATACAACGATTGCTATCATTAAATTGTAGTGCATAATTCTTACTGTTGTGAGGAAGAAGTTGAAGGGCTATCCAGAAATGATCTTGATGTCGAAATCACATCCCACGGCTCAGTTACTTCAGTTCTAACATATGCAGCCTCCTCCTCTGAACTCTGTAGTGTCGAACAATCTTTGACTGGTTTTTGAATGCTTTCCAACTCTGCTACAACTTCTTTCATAGTTGGTCTATTCCTTCCATTCAAGTTCAAGCATTTCTTGGCAAGATTAGCAACTGCTATGATTTCATCTTTGATATCTTCTTTATTGATTCTAGAATCAACAATTTCAAAAAGACGATTCTCTTCCATACACATGATAAAATATGTTGCCAAACTCCTGCCTTGATCTTCACCTTCTTGAGACGTCATTATAGCAATAGGTTTTTGTCCTGTTAACAGCTCAGCTAAGACAACGCCAAAGCTATAAACATCACTTTTCTCGGTGAATTGACTTGATTGAAAATACTCCGGATCCAAATAGCCAAATGTTCCATGTACTAAAGTAGTAAGATGAGTTTGGTCAATACCAACTGACCTTGATGTTCCAAAATCTGCTATTTTAGCTTTGTACTTCTCATCCAAAAGTATGTTTTTTGATTTGATGTCACGATGATAAATAGGACAAGAAGCTGCAGAGTGTAAGTAAGAAAGAGCACCTGCAATTTCGGTAGCAATTCGTAACCGCATTTCCCATGTGAGTGGAAAATCTTCATTCTCATCATGAATGTGTTGGAAGAGTGTTCCATTAGGAACAAATTCATATACTAAAAGAGGCACTTCAGTCTCCAAACAACATCCCAACAATTTAACTATGTTCCTGTGGTTTATTTGTGAAAGAATGACAACTTCATTTATAAATTCTGATATCTTTCCTTCATCAATCATTTTAGACTTCTTTACAGCAACAATTCTTCCGTCGGCTAACATTCCTTTATAGACGGTCCCTTGACCTCCTTGACCAAGAATTCTATCCACATTGAAATGGTGAGTAGCCTTCTCTAGTTCCTTTGAGTTAAACAGCTTGGTTTTTTGATCAACATTGGCTTGATGGGTAGATATTCTTTGCTTTAGCAGTAAACCACCATTTTGTTTGAAGAACTTTTGCTTTCGTCTCGTCTCTTTTCTTTTCTTTATGAGTTTTTGTAAGCCCCATGCAGCAACTAGTAGAAACAAAGCCCCAAAACTACTGCATATACCTGTTAAGTTGATCTTAGATGAAATACAAATAGATACTTATGTGGTGTTTTTTTTTTTGACAGAAAAGATTGTTGCTTACCCACAAGTACTACTTTAAGCTTCTGGGTTGGCCTGGAGCAAGTATAAGTCCCCAGGAGATTGACACAGGTGCCTCCTCTGCAGACCTTTGGATCTTCGCATTCATCAACATCTAATGAACATAGAAAACGATCAAAGTCACTTAATCTATAGAGCATTTATAAGTATAGCTTCTATCTCATAATTTAGATTTGGAGTTTTAAACTTGAAGAAGTTTCAAATTAGGGTAAGGGCTGGTTGCAAATTTTTTCTCAACGTATGATTCATGAAAAAATGTCCCCAACCTACTTGTTCTGTTACAATTAATGACTTCCGTCTAATTTGTGTTCATTCCATTAACAACGTTAACTAACAATGACATATGTCACATTAAATTGAATATCACGTGGTTATTTTATGTAAGATTTGTTGACGCAAAGGACCAAAGTCCTTAGATGCAACATGGGCAATTAAGTTAGGAACAATTTATTAATAAATCAACAGTTGAGGGTAAATTTGCAATCCGGTCTAATAGGTTAAGGACAAAAAACTTAGTATGCCCTTCAAATTAAGAAAAACAAGTTTAACTACACAAATTAATGGAAAATCATTATCCTCTCTTCAGGTGGTTTTCATAACAATCTCAACATTCTAAAGATTTTAAAAGAATCAATCCATGCATACAAATTAGGATCCTTTCTTGTTTTTACTTGTTTAATGTCTAGTCTAATGGTTGATTTTTCATCTTATAAGTGTTAAGTGATACAAATCGTTAAAAAACTCTTTCAAAAAAAACTTACCAAGTGATTGATATCAAGATGCATGGTTGAGATTAAAAGTCAAGGAAAAAGAAGCACGTACTAAAAAAAAACAAGAGAAGCTGAGAATTAAAGCCTTACACATACTAAGCTAAGAAATTGGGTGAATATAATTGCTTTTTCATTTTGATTATAGGAAATAAAATCTTTGTGTGGGTTGAAGCAATTGAAAGGTATGGAGGCATACCTTGGCATCCTTCAGGAATATAAGGATTTCCTTGAAAGCCCAGTTGGCAATGGCACTGAAGTACTTTCCCACCAGTTCTTGAATATTCATGGCAACTTATATTTTTAGCAACATGAGGTCCAAAAATACTACGAAATGAATAGTACAATCTCCAATCAAGCACCGCAGGCACATACGCCCTGTTGTAAACCTCTTCAAGACTGGTTGAATTAGATTTAAACCAAACTTCATCAACCACAAAAGCATATTTGCATTTTTTTTCTCTCTTAGAATCATTAGCGCTTAAAAAAGTGATTTCGGCAGCAATCTGATCAGAGGGAATAGAAGTATGGCAACAATTCACGCCGTTACAACCATTTTTGCCCACATCAATCTTATCTGTAGAGCAAATTGAAGTACAAGCAGCTCCAAGAACACCATTTTCTGAGTTAGGATTCATAATAGCAAGACTACCACAACTCACTGCTGTGAATCTGTTTTCACCATCAGAGAACACAAATGGGCTTCCAGTCAAGTTTAATCCTTTATGGGTTTGTTTTCCAGAGCAATTCCAGAATGTTATGGGGTTTTTAACCTGAAGTGTGGCATCATCAGTAGAAAAATTTAGGACCACAAGATTGATGAGTTTGAGGAAAGGAGTAGGAGGGTTGGTGGAGTTTTGGCAGATGATTTCGAACCATTTGTCCACAAAACAATCATTGGATCCCATTCCAAAAGGGAATGGGATGTTTAAGTTTCCACAGTGGGTTTGACAACCAGGTTTGGCTATGGTTGTTACAGCTTCTGATAGATTATTTAGGATCAAGAAGGATGTAACGATAATAATAATCAGAAGCTGCAAGAGTACCATTCTTCTTTCTGTTGCTATCTTTCTGCCCATTTACTGTTTTTGGTTGTTGGGAATCAAACAAAGTGCTTCTCAGCTTTTAGAGGGAAAAGGGAAGTGCAAAGTAATAAGAAAATAGAAAAATATCTTTCTTTGTAACTTTAATCCTTGAGCTCCCACTATTTTTTATTTATTTATTACTTGTGGTATGCTTTCGTGGAAAAAGGAGACAATAATTGTTTATCAATTAAAAACACTTGATGTGAAATTGAATCCCATTGGCCATAAAAAATAAAAGCAACATCACCATGCATGGATGGTGGTGGAATAAAGAGAAAAAGATTGCGCACGGTTGGTGTCGTTTTTTCATTCCTTGACTTTTGAACTGATGTCTTAGAGAGTTCCAGTTATCAATAGCTGCTAGGTGCTTACCTGCTTTAGTGCTTGACGTTTTTCACGTTTTAACTTTTCCAATCTTAATTCAACAGTGTTATCCGCGTGGCTGCCAAAATACAATTTTACATTATCTTTGAGTCTTCAAAAGATCGCTGTTTTAATGGTGTTATCTTTCGTTATTAAAAAAAAAAAGTAGTTTTATTTTTTCTTTAGCACTCACATATAGATCAATCTCTTTTTTTTTATTGAATAATCTTTTTTTTTTTTGTGTGTCAAAAATAGAAAACTTCATTAATGTTCAAGGAGCACAAGCAAACAGACAGACAGAAACAACACTACCCAAACCAGCTCCAACAACAACTGCACAAGCAATCTAGGAGCAACCAAAAGACATACTAGTATCAAAGACTAGACAACATGAACTCAGCCCATAAAACAACTTCAATACCTGCGTTTTCCAATAGCTATATTATTATTAAGGTATAAATTCCATTAGCTGGACGGACAACAAACAAGTAAACACGAAAACAAAAACCAGAGCAATCATGCTCAAACAGATTCTAACAAACTCAAAACAGACTCCACCAGTAAGGACTAACCAGACACAGCACAAACAACCACAAATCCAATCAAAATCAAGTCCATATCACCAACGTTCTTACAGATCCTCATTCATGTGACAAAATCTCCACCAATCTTACTAGCAATATCTCCACCAAACAGAACATTTTTTTTATTGAATAATTTATGAATGTATAAAAGCAATTTTGGTCCCTCTTAGAAGCTTAACTTTTAAGATAGTTGGTTTCCTAACAACTTTTAACATGGTATTTGGAGGTACTATGTTCAAGACCCAGTAACTCTAATTGTTAAATTACATCTTTGGCCTACATGGTGCATAGAGTCAATAATTGCGGGGAGTGATAGATGTATAAAAGCAATGTTGGTTAATACTTGTAGGGAGTGATAGATGTATAAAAGCAATGTTGGCTAATACTTGTGGGGAGTGATAAATGTATAAAAATAATATTGACCTTTCTTTCAATAGTTTAAGTTTTTTAGAGAATTAGTTTTCAAACAATTTCAAACAATACATCAATCAATGCAACCTGATTATAAATGTCCACAAGTTTACCAAACTGACTGCACCAACTATTATTATAAAGGGCATAAAATCAATATCTTTTAGATCAAACTCTAAACTTGATAAAGAAAGAACAATATTTTGATCAACACTCCACTTCTCAATCACAGAATTAATGCGGAACTGTGGAAGCAAGTAGTGAGTGGAATTTTACCATGCATTCATGATATATTCATAATTTAAAGTAACACGTAGTTATTCATGATATGTTACTATTTTTGGATATTTGTAAATCAATATTTACTCGTATCTAAAAAATTCATAAAATGGTGAGACAGCATCAAGATTCAAGAGTACCATCTTTTACTTACCACGACCACAAGGATAGCAAAGGTTCTAGTTCTATCTCATGGAAATTAGATGAAGCACCAACAGGAGCACTATTAATGAAAGTTGACTGGTCAGTTGATATAGAAACAACATCCAAAGACTCATTTACTTCAATTGCTACACATTCAACCTCTGCAGATATTTGTGAAGAGGAAAAAGGTTCATCTCCGTTTTTGAATGGCCTCCAACTCCATTGCAACATCTTTCACAGTAGGTCTCTTCTTTCCACTTAGATCAAAACACCTTTTTGCACGATTAGCAACTACAATGATCTCTTTATAATTACTGCCCTCTTTAATAATTTGAGCATAAAAAAAAGTGCATTGCCAAACTTCTGCCTTCTTCTCCTTCCCCTGATTTTATGGTTGAAATTCATTTTTGTCCAGTCTAGAGCTCAGCAATGACCACACCAAAACTATAGACATTACTTTTGTCAGTGAATTGGCTAGATCTAAAATATTCAGGATCCGAAGAACCAAATGTACCATATACTAGTGTTGTCAGGTGTGTTTGCTCGATGGCAATTGACCTTGAAATTCCAAAGTCTGCTACTTTTGTTCTGTACTTGTCATCTGGCAATATATTTGTGGACTTAATGTGGTAAATTGGAAAGGAAGCTGCAGAAGGCAAGTAGGAAAGAGTACCGGCAACCTCTGCAGCAGTTGGTGTTGACTTCTGTGGAGCATTTTGACGAACACCCGGTGACCATTGTGTTGCCCTTCGAATTTGAAGTGAATAAAGCAAGAGCGTCGCAACTAACTGCAACGAATCTGTTTATATCGGAAAGCCAAAGGGGGTTCCAGTCAAGTTTAGGGGATTATGGGTTTGCTTGCCGGAACAGTTTTGAAAAGTTATGGGGCTATTTACTCTAATCAAACTTCCATAGTTAAAACCATCAATAGCGTTGAGCAATTCCAAATTGGAGCGTTTGAGGAATGGAGTAGCAGAGTATTTCAGACCACTCGACAATGAAGCAACCAGGTCGATTCCAAGAGGAAATGGAATGTTTAGGTTACCGCAACGGGATTGACAACCCCGTTAGGCAATTTGGGGTGTTGCTGCAGCTGAAGGTGAGCAAGTTATGATACATAAGAACATCATTACAGTGATAACACTGACATGAATTACTTTATGGATCACCACTAGCTATAATAGTGCTATTCAACAGAGCATTAAAGAAAACAGAACAAGGAGTAGACGTTATACATTTCCCTCTTCTTATTTTTTTATTGCTTTATATCTATGGAGACTAGTGTAATATACCTTCTTTCGTTTTTAGTCAAGGAGAAAACTATTCTTCATTGTCTTATTTTATTGCATTTTTCAATTTCGACTGTGTTTTACCTTGTTCTAACTTCTGACTCCGCGCAGAGTTTCCAGTCTTGTTAATTATTAAGGGCAGGGCCATAGGATTCTTGGCTCCATTTTGACTACAGTGGCCTGAATTTAACCTAAATTTACAAGTGTTCCCAACATATATAAATACACATTAGTAATATATAACGAGTATTTTGTCCAAAATATATATATATATATATATATAAAACGAGTATGTAGTGAGCAACAATTCTTATGGTTTTAAACGCTACCAAATTAATCTATTTACATCAACTTGCTGTCCATAACTGATGTAATAGATAAATACATGTTAAAACATTTGAATTTTTAAAACTGAAAGTTTTTCCCAAACATTCATGATATGTAATATATTCTTGTTTAAAGTTACCTCCCATCATATATTTTATTTAAAATTTACCAAAAATAACACCCCTAAAACTTATAATAAAAAAATTAGTACACCAATAATATTGAACGTTTAATATTGAACGAGTTTAAATTGTCGTCATTCAATTCTAATTGAATGAGTAGTAAAAAAAAAATGACATATTAATCATTTTTTTAATTGTGAAAATATAAGTTTGAACATAAAGGGTGTTATTTTTATTATTACAAGTTTTAAGGGTGTTTTTTTTTTTTTTTTTTTTTTTCACTTTATTGTTTTGAATTGAGAGGATACAATATAAAGTTACCAAGACTATAAGGATATCAGCGAGATGAAGCACCAGCAGAAGCAGTATTGAAAGTTGAATTCTCAGTTGACGTAGAGAAAACGTCCCAAGGCTCGTTTACTTCAATTGTAGGACATTCAACCTATGCAGATTTATTTTGAGTATAAAAAGGTTTCTCTCTTTTTTAATGGCCTCCAACTCCATCGCAACTTCTTTCATTATAGGTCTATTCTTTCCACTCAAATCTAAACACCTTCTAGCAAGTTTAGCAACTACAATTATCTCTTTAACATGAACATCCTCTTTAGTAATTCGAGCATCCACAATGTCAAACAAACATTTTACTCCATAATCCAAATTTAATTTACCATTTGAGTGTACTAACGTGTGTATCACCAATACACAATATACATGTAGGTAAGAATTATTGAAGTGATAAGCAAATTTATTTAAAATGTGAAATTTTTTGTATATTTGTTAACTAATTATTAATGGCACATATGCAGGTGATCCGAAGCCTCTCCTCCGTGCACAAGACAAAATATGTTGCCAAACGTCTACCTTCTTCACCTTCCTTTGATTTTATGGTCAAAATTGACTTTTGTCTAGTCAAGAGTTCAGCAAAAACCACACCAAAACTATATACATCACTTTTCTCTATGAATTAGCCAGATCTAAACAGGATCTAAACAACCAAATGTACCATATACTAGAGTGGTAACATGTGTTTGCTCAGTGGCAGTTGACCTGTTGAAGTTCCAAAATCTGCTATTTTAGCTCTGTATTTATCATCTAGCAAAATATTTGTGGACTTGACGTCTCGATGATAACTTGGAAAGGAAGCGGCAGAGTGTAAGTAGAAAAGAGCTCTGGCGACATCTGCAGCGATTCACAAACGCTTTTCCCATGCGAGTGAAAACTCTTCATTATAATCATGCATGTGATGAAGAAGAGTTCCATTAGGTATGAACTCATAAACCAAGAGAGGAAGTGCTGTCTCTAGTTTGTGATAGAATCACAATTTGTCAATTTCATTAATGAACTCTGATACTTGACTTCCATCAATCCATTTAGACTATTTATAGCAACAATTCTTCCGTTTGCCAACATTCCTTTGTATACTGTGCTTTGTCCTCCTTGTCCGAGAATTCTATCTACATTGAAGAGGTTAGTGGCCTTCTCTAATACCTTAGAAGAAAACAACTTGGTGTTTTGATCCACTTGAACCTCATTCGATAATATTCGTTGTTGTAGCAAGAGTCCACCATTGTTCTTGAAGAACCTTTTCTTTCTTTGGATGTCTGTTCTTTTCTTTATGAGTTTGTAAAGTAAACAGAATCCGGCAAGTAAAAAATAAACCTCCAAAGCCGCAACCAATACCTGTATTTAACATAAAAATATGATACATTATGAAAATATAATAAATGGAACATTGTTTATTTGCTACTCATATCTCTCCATACTCGTATTTGCAATCTGGTTGTGAAGGCCGAATTTTCCAAGTTGACTCTACTAGTACATATGGTGTGCGGAGCATATAAACCAACTAAGCAATCATAAATGATAAGTAAAGCTACAATAGATAAAGAAATTATAAATTCTTTTTTTCTTTAGAGAGAAAATTTTATCAATATTGTAGCAAAATTACAAATTCAAAATGATGAACAATACATCACCTTTTTCCAATAATCCTAAACCAGAACAAAAACATAACAATCATGTATACAGATTGTTTTTTCAAACTTAAACTTAGACTTAGTTCTACACACCAAAGCACTTCTATTTAATGCTTAAGAAAGAACCACAAAACCAAGTATGTAATTTCTATAATAAATTTGAATATCTATTTAGACAAAGAATAATATAATCTTGACTTTAAATGTCACAAATTATCACTAATATTGACCAAAAGAATAAAAAATACCACTTTTGAAGTTACCCTAAACGATACAAAAGCAAAATTTTTAAAAACTTAAAATTAAAAAACCACAAATGGAAACACAAATAAGAAAATAGGGTGCTACAATCCCTAAAAAAACTAACCATTACCAAATTTGAATCATCCTCTTTATCGCCTTTCATGTTGAACTTTTCAAAAAATAAAATCAAATACATCAAAATTTAACAAAAATCTACTAAATTATTCTAGGAAGAATGGTAGCTCTAAAGATAATAACTCTTAGATGAAAATTTATAGAAACTTATGGAGGTTTGGTGACTAGGGGGTGTAGGTGGAGCAATGAGAGGATGGCGATGCATATGGGGTTGATGAGTGAGTGGCAGCTAGCAAAAGAAGAAAAAAGAAAAAACAAAAAACCTAGATTAAAAAAATTATTAAATTATTGATATCTAAATTATATATAAAAGTTTAAATACACATAATATTGTTTGAACAAAATAATCCTTGTATTTTAGACTATTAATATTAGTTACTGTTTTAGAATTTATTATTACATAAAATAAGGACTTTAAACATAATATTAAAATAAGTCTTTACATCTAATAAAGACTATGATTACCGCATTCAACAAGGACTTTAGATAGCAATGACTCTAAATATGATAACGAAATAAATTGCATATAATAATGATTCTAATCATATGATGATTAATACATCCAATAATGACTCTAAATATTATTTTATTTTCACAATTAATATAAAAATATGAAAAAATATATAAGGTCATTGGCTAGATTTGTTTTATTTGTGTGTGTGTGTGTTTTTTTTTCTTTTTGTAATTTTTCTTAAAAGATTATAAATGTTTTATTTTTTTCACTTTAATTTGAGCAACAAAATTTGATTTTTAATTTTGCCTTCAAATTCATCTCACTGCTAATACCAAAACATATAATATTATTTTATTCAGTAACAAATCATCACATTCATATTACCTTTCAATTCCACCAACCAAATATAACCTAACAAATAACATAAAAACTTCAAATAACATAGAACGTATCTATAGGGATTTTTTTCGAGCAGGTTCACACATTTTTAAGTTCCACGACGATTCACGCTTTTACTTAATTCTCCAAAACGGTTGGGAGTATTGTATTCATTGACATATATATCAGGAAAAATCTTAATACTAAAAGTTAAAATGATATCTTAATTGAATTGGTAAATTTTAATTGAATTAAAAATTGAATCTATTTTTATAATATAATAAAATTTGCCATCTTGTCACATTTTGTAGTAAAAAGAATTTCTCTATATACAAAAGTAAAAAATAAGAGGAAAACTAATAAATTACATATATTTTAAAAAATATATTATCTGTAATTATACGGTGGGTTGGAATTTTCTGTTATAAATACATTTTAATTTACTGTATAATATAATCATATTTTATAGATAAAATTTTAATCTTAAACACCTTCACATAGTACACATTTTTTTTTTTTTTTATTACTTGTGATTTGCGATAAAAGATTAATGAGCAAACTACTAGCTAAGCCACATATATACACGAATTGACATCTACACGAACACTTATTTAAACAACTATTCATAGTCAAAATTGCACATTTTTTTTTATTACTTGTAATTTGTAATAAAATATTAATGAATTTTATGGTACAGTTGACAAAAAAAAAATATTTTTTTAGCAATGATCTAGAATCGAAGAGATCAATAAAATATTTAGCTTTTCAATCATGCAAATTTACAAATTAAAGTAAAAAAATAAGAACAAGAATAAGAATAATGATATTAGTAATAAAAAGGGGGAGGGGGGGGAAGGCCAGAAGGAGAGTAATAACGTTCGATTTCATTTGATAAACCTTTTCGATCAAATTTGATTTTGTAGAATTGTCGAAATTTTTTCAATTTTTAGACACACAAATGGATATATTTTATAAATTAGAACTAAATTGACTTTAAAAAATGGATATATATAAAGATTAAGGTACCTTGATGCTTACAATCCCACCAGATAGTTTCTTGTGAAAAACATTCCACTGCATTTTTCTTGATCTCACATCTCAAGCCATAAGAACAGTTCAATTGAGTTGTTTTCTCTAGATCTGAATTTCATCAATACATAGTCGTATGTATACTCAGGCAGTAAATAAATCCTGACTTATTTATTGATGGAGTTAATACGGGATTATACTTGGTTGTCTTAAATCTACGACCCATGTGGATGCCAGAATTTTAGTTTTTTGAATTTTGAAGAAGTTCTAATAAATATTGATCTGTTTCTTTAATTCCTTTATGGTTTGACTTTGTGCTGCTTTATGTTTTCCGCTCCGTGCAAACTTTCGTTAAGATTGGTTCCTTTGATAGCTTTGAAGATGAAACCTGCTTGTTTATGTGTTATAGGATACTCTTGTTCTGACTCTGGCTTTTCTTTTAATGATATTTGTTTTGACCAAAGAAATTCATATAAGACCGTCCATAAAATTTAACCATAGTATAAGCATCTAAGTACAACGGTAATGTCTTAAGTTCAGCTTACAGATTACAAGGCAAGATAAAAATCAAATTGCTATCGAGATCTCAAGAGATACTAGTCCCTCTGAAGTGACGTAATGAAAGTTTTGAGAAACCAGGTTCTCCTATTACAATTTACAGTAAAACATTTAACATAATCACTTTAAGCATATTTTGCCTAGGTGATATATATCTCACCAATCATAAGAGAGTATAGATACTATCCGATTACAGCAGTCAACTTGATTGGATTTCATTTTAAGAGAATCTACGTTTAGTACTCCAGAGATCCCATTGATGGTATCACATTGCTTGAATTTCTCAAGTCCTGCCGAATCATGTAGTCATCGCAAGTATTGCTGCTCTTTGAAAGCTTACTGCTGCCATTTGAGAGTTTGTGGCTTGGAGCAGAAGTCCCAGGATTGAGGCCTTCCTTGCCCATCTGCTGCACTTCAAATGGAGAGAGTATCTTGATATACCACACATTGTTCACAAACTCCCTGGAAAAAGACACAAAAGTAGTGTGACTTTCCAAGTTCCAACATAGCAGTGCAGACCATGAAATAAAATTTTACCAACTCATTCTTAAATTTAATCATAATACATAGAGATAAATCTCCCAAAATAACACAATTTACACAATTCTTACACATTCGTAAATGTGAATTTTCTATGCACATCCACTAATTCATAAAAAAAGCCAACATTCAGGTTTCGGTCATCTTCTCTTTATAAAGTCTCATTCTCAGATTAAAAAATTTACTAAAGTTGCTGCAATATGCGAACACATGTGTCACGCAGGAATAGCAGGTAGGTAGGGGAATATCAGCCATTATCAGGTACTAATAGTTTCAACGATTTGACTATATCAAACATTCTACGAAAGCATAATAGAACAAGAAACGGTATGCACAAGTATGTAAGCCGAGATCTCCACATTTTTGCCGCTAAAAACATAACTCATAAACAGATTATACTGAAGTTGAAGTCTTGCACAAGTACAGAGCTCTTTAAAGTTGAAGACCTAATAAAAGTTATTGAGCAGTATGATGAACTCCGCACATAAAATTATAAGTTCAATTGGCCAGCAAATACAGACAGACTAAACTTTAGAATGTCACCATCACCACATAAGTTGGTACCTCAAATTTTGAAGGAAAGCATTTTAATAGAAAGAAAAACAGTTTAATAGGAGGTATTGTACCACCAACAAAACAGTAGGGTTAGGCAGTAATCAAGGATAAAATTTAATGAACTGTACTATAAAAATGAACCTGCAAAAATATGAATTTCAAAAATAAGTATAAAAGCCATAATAAAAACCTCCATGCAAGAATACAGTTGGGGACTTACTGCCACGGATCATCACCAAGGAGAAGAACATCATTCTCCCGGTCAACAAATACAAGCTGCCAGCCTGATCTCTGAGGGTCCTCCAATTGGCCTTCTAGACCAAACAAACGAGCAAGCTCACTGCGCAGTTCATCATAGCTGCTGAACTTAGAAATATCCAGTGACCTCCCGAAGGACCCCAACTTATGAACCTTCCAGAAATGTGCAATATTTGTCAAAGAAAGAAAATGAGCAAACAAACAACACATAGATGCTGAATTAGAATGGGAAAATTACATAATGTACGAAAACATGTCCAGAAACTAATGCACATCAATTCTGTCCATATACACACTTAGAATGAAGCATGTACATTAATCTCGGTCACTATATTACCTTAATACCTTGTAATAGATGAATAATTTACATACAACTCTCAACTCCCGTACACATTACAATGGTTGGAGCAAACAAGTAAAAATAGTAGTGGACAGATAAGATATTTATATGAAATTCTCGGAAAGTATATATATCCAAATCACCATCTAGAAGTTTCCAATATAAATCTTCTGGAAACTACACAAGAATCCTAAAGTGTTCCACAAATAATTTTCAAGATCAAAATTAATAAAGATTGAAACCTCACAAACAAAAAGAATTTAACATTCCAAAGGAAAAAACAAAATACAATATGAGAAAACAAAATCATTACCTTAACAAAGGTTCCATTTTGTGGATTCACTTGGTCCACATTTTCAGAAGAGTGCAAAAATGACTCATCTACACAACTTGAAGAAGTCATGTCTGAATGAAGTGGAAAATCAGTACCCATCGGAGTTGAATAATTTGAACCAAATGGCACCGACAATGAATCATTTTCGCCACCAATATTTCTAAAGTTTGACAATCCATTCTGCAGCATAAGAGATGAAGAATCAATGTTTACGCCAAACAAAAGATTGTTATGTGGATCAGTAGCACCTTGATACACATTGTACTCTCTCCCAGGAAATGGAGGTAAAGTACCAAGGTTGGAGACATTTGTCTGTGATGTCCCTAACTGTTCCACCTGGGGTAGCACACAATTAGTAGCTCCGGATGGAAGCTGCGGGTCAGCTGTGATTTGCTTGGTTATCAGGGAAGAAGACGAGATCACAGAGTTAGATCCACTTAAATTACGTACGTGTGATCCTCCTTCCTGGGACAGCGAACCTAATATACTATGCATAGGGGAAACATCAGATAACAAAGAATTCCCAACTGGATCAGTAAACATTCGCTGGGGACACTGGGAAGAGATGGCCTGCAGAGATGGGGACTGAGTCTGTGTAGATGATGTAAAGTTTGATGGAGCAGACATGCCATTAGGAAACTGCTGCTGAACGGGCAACTGCTGCAATTGCTGTGATTGTTGAAGCTGTGGTTGCTGCTGCTGATGTTGACGATGATCATTATATGGGTGGTAACGCTGCAACTGCTGTTGCAGAAGCTGTCCCTGAGCAGGAGCCTGGTTTTCTTGAAAATTCTGAAGATAAGTACTTTGAGATTGAGACTGCGGCAACATCTGCCTCGGAATCAAGGCAGCAGGCCCATTTGAAATACTTTGAGATTGTTGCAAGGGAAGGAGAGGTTGTGATAAACCTTTGGAAGGTTCCACTGCCCTCATTTCCTGAAGTGCAGCAGCTGCCATTGCTTGGTATACATCGGGCTGTAGACCAGCAATAGAAGCATCAAACCTCGGCTGCATCCAAGGTGTAACTCCAAAGCCCTGGAAGTTTAATGATTGAACCCCTGGATCCCCAACACCCCCTTGAAGCAACATCATTGGATAATTGATGCTCATATCACCATCTTTAAGACCTGGATCATAAATAATAAAGTAAACGATAAAAATATCAAGGGAAAAAAAAGAGGACAAGAAGAAATAGGCCAAGAAAACTGTTTGGCTCTCCAGGTCAATTAGCAAACCAATACCATGAAAAGAGGGTAATCCGGATGGCCATGATCGCTTCAGTCGTAAAGGAAAGGGTGATGGATACATTGGAAATGTCGTTAATGGCTCAATCTCCCATAATGAAACTCTGGGCTGCCTCTCCCCTGCTGTGGACTCATCCCAGCCAACCTGCATTAACGTAAAATAGCCCATGACGTAAGGTTAGCATTTCTTTTATATATCAGGGAAGAGAGTTTTAAATTTCATTTCATTGCTCCAATATCAGTACATGTACCCAAAACTCTAATCCACTTAACAAACCTTCACGGAGCGCCAATGTGAATTCTGCCAGCGAACAGGATCCAGATCACAAATGCCAGTAATTGTGCCCATGTACCTGGCAGAACAGATTATGAAGTTATTAGCAATTACTAAATCATAAGAAACATTAACTGCATGGATTAAACAGTAGAATTTACAGTTGTCAGCAGCTAGTCCAAAAAACAAGTGCACATGTACATACTTGTGAGGACATAAGATGATAGAACAAAGAGAAACAATCAGTATTGTCACCAACTGAATTTTGTATTATTAGTTTCATTAACACTTGCACGGAGAAAAAATTTAAGGTACCCACTAATAACAAGAAAGTAAAGGAGTGTGCGACTGGCAGACAACAGCAACTCCTTCAGCCCTTGGTCCCTTACCATAACAAAGGAAATATAATAATCCTTGAAAAGAACCCAATTTGGCTGTCCCATTCAACCTGTTCAATCACGTAGTCATGCAAGCGTCCAATCATATGGTGGCATGCCAGTGTTTTTAAATAGTTAAAATCACCATCTTTCCACTTCTTTCAACACTATTTTATCTCTCCTCAAACATCTTACATGGCACATTTGTGGTCCATATAGTGAACCACCTTGAATGGGACGGAGAAATCCCCTTAGAAAATACACCAATCTCTATGGGCAACAATACCTAGTGCTATGTTACTTGCGTAAATCAAATATGCAAGCCAAAAGTTTGATAAGTAGTTAATGTTTTGACTAAAGCGTCCACAACTAGAATTTAAGTTTGACATCATTAAATACAAAGGAAAAAAAATTGAGAAAACAACAAAAATAACATACCTCAAAACTTATAATAACAAAAATAACATCATATATTTCACAATTAAAAAATGACTTTTACATCATTTTTCTTTAAATGTCCATCTAATTGAATGTTGTTTAAATTAAAATGTTGCAATTCAGACAAAATTGGGGTGCTTATTTTATTATTATAAGTTTTGCGGCTATTATTTTTAGTAATTTTCCAAAAAAAATCTACTTGCCAAGGGCTATTTTGACAACCATTTCAATTCCTAATTCCTAATTCCTAATTTCAATTTACAAATTTTGAAATTTGAAATTAGATATGTTCGATAACTCGTATTTAATTTTTAAATTTGGCCAAATTTAATTAATTTCTTGACACTAAAATTAATAATTCAGCCATACTTAACCATACTCAAAATGAGTAAAGGGCCAAAATTTAACAAAAATAAGAATGAAATTGCTTTTAGGGCTTAAAAATTTGAAAATAAGGAATTGATTTTCAAAACTAAGGAATTGATTTTCAACAAGCATATCCAATTACTCAAAATTAAAACTATAAACTATCAAACAAGTTCTTTTTTTTTTTTTTCCCAAAAGTTCTGAAAGTGAAAATTCAAATCCAAAACTAAGGAATTAGAAATTAGAAATAGGAACGGTTATCAAACATGGTGCCAATACATTAGACAGATGAGAGAACTCTACATCTCAGAGATGGACTACAATTTTCCGACCATTCAAAAGAAGACACTTATGATAACATCACACTTACTATTTGTCTCCATGAATGTAAGAGGCCATCGAAATTAATATAAACTAAGCAAAATATAAATATGGAGATCTGGATACTACTAAAACAAGACAGGACTTCAAACCAGTAGAAGCCATGGGAACTAAAAGTTGCCCTTCTTTTAAGCAAACTACACTACTAGAAAAATACAAGTAAATCACAAGCAACTCATAAAGTATGAAGAAGGATCAATACATACCGACGGACACTTGACTCTTCAGTTTCAAATAGCATTCTAAAACGCATGCCGACAGAAACGCGGGTATGGTAGACAGCTTTTACATACTTAGCTAGAGGTATGACAAATTCTGATGGACTAGCCCTGCATATGAGCATTTTTGAATTGAGAAGCAAGGAGAACAGCAACTGGACGATTGGGGGCAGAGCCAAATATAATTTATAAAATGCACTACTTATGCTTACCGTGGATTATAAAAAATAGTAAAGCGACTATTTGTTGCAGCTGCATGAGCTGCAGCAGCAAGAAGACCAATGTGCATGCTGTCACTTGATAAAACAGATGAGGGCATTACAGTTTGCGGACGATTAGCACGTCTTATTCCCAATAATAGCTGGTTTTTTTCATTCCTAATAGAAGAGAACTCATTAGACTGGAAAGATAATTTTAAGCATAATGCTGTGAGATATGGCAATCAATTCATAAGATCAAACAGATTAGAGCCAGCGCAAGAGATACAAGCCAAATTTGGCTGCAGGGAGCATAAAAGAGGGGTCATCCTACTAAGCAAAGACTAAAGATTGTTTCAAAATTCCATTTAAATACTTTAATTTTGCTCCATGTATGTTTTCTTTAGACCAATGAAAATGAATGGCACTGTCAGGAAGGATTATGGATTAGATTTCGAGGGGCGTTGATCTGCCTCATATAGTTGACTAAAAGTACAGCAAAAGGATATAATGTGCAGAATAAAAAACAGATAATAGGGAGATCAAAACTGGTACCAGATAAATAGGACTGAATCGCCAGCAACAAGTCTCTTTGCACTAACAAACACACTCCATCCTGTTGTAAGAAGATGCCTCTTGGGTTGACCTGCTCAAGTCAAAGAGAAACAATAAAAGGTGAAAATGCAGTTTTGGACTATAATAACAAGTTTGAAAACCTTTAGTCATGAACATGTAGGAATAACTCAGAAATATTTATCCAGACAAAGTATGATTTACTAGTTCCTTTGAATTTAATGCTTCAAACTATGAAACAAACCTGCAAATGTATGTGCAAAACAAATGAACCTGCCATGCAACAGGATCAAGAGATTTCAATTGCAGAAACAAACATCTAAGACACACGACAAACCTAATACTGCAAAGCATAAAATGAACAAATGTATCCTCAGAATATTAACCTCGGAAGATATGTCTGAATTTCCATTCATTTTCATGAAGATCCCTTGCAATTAGTTCCTGAGCTGGTGGCTGCTGAGTGTAATCCTAAAAAACCAGATAAATGAAAAACATAAGAAATTGTAATTGACAAAATGGATAAAAATCAAAACTTATAAACAACTGGCCATGTCAATATTAACTTACAAGAGGTGGAAAGACTTTCTCGGCTGCACGGCGAGGAACAGAAAATCCTCCATGAGTGCTGGTATCACTTGCTGTCAATGTTTTACAGAAATAATTTGTAGGCTGTTTGCTAGGAGTACCCAATTCTGCAGGAAGTAGGTACACATCCTTTTGTTCTTGCTATAGACAAGCAATAATTGCACATTAATTTATGAAGTGAATGCAAGGCAATCAAACTCGTGTTACTAACCAACTCAAGCTAACATACCGGACTCAGTGGCTGTAGGGTCATCTGAGCATATACTTCATCTGTTTCAATATCTGCCTGTAACTTGCATAACTAATTAGTCACGAGTAGAGCCCTGAAAGATGCAAAAAGCAGATGAACTAATAATTACACTTACATGCATGGTCACATTATGAAGCTGACAAATAAGTTGTGGAGGCAAGTTGGGATAGTTTGGAATATGAGCATCTACTTCCTTGTTGGTTGATGCAGCAACCTGAAACCGAAAATAGAGATTAAGCATGTTTTTAGATTTGACCGTTCAAGTCATTTATTTCTTCAAAGGTATCAAAGTAAACATCAGCAAAAAACTGCATAAACTATGAGTTTAAATGCAGATGAAACCTAAATGACATATATCACCAAAATGATAGGAAAGGCAAAAGGACCTAATTCATACACTTTCCAAAAGCATCTATAATCTAGTATATTGATATTATAGCACCCATAGATGAAATTAGTCATACCAATAAATCAATATGTAAAGAATAACAAAACTGTTTGTTTTATTATATTTTCTGGATGTACAAATTATGTACAAATAAAGTCTTTAAATAAGAAACTTACAGAATCAGAAAATAACAGGAAAAATAAAATCTAAATCTAAATTATATTTACAAGGAATATTATTCTAAAACTTGATTTTCAAACTGTTATTATCCCTGATATTTAGGGATGCCAACAAACTGTTATCATCCCTGATATTTAGGGATTTCAACACCCCCCTCAAGTTGGTTCGTAAATATTGATCATATCCAACTTGCTTATGAAGTTGTCAAAGTTTTGATGTGGAAGTCCCTTAGTAAATATGTCAGCAGTTTGTTCTTGTGTAGGGCTGTATGTCATACAAATGATACCACTTTCCACCTTCTCTTTTATAAAGTGTCTATCAACCTCAACATGTTTGGTTCGGTCATGTTGGACTGGATTGAGAGAAATATTGATAGCAGCCTTATTATCACAATAGACCTCGAGTGGATGCTCAATTTCTACCTGTAATTCCTCTAAAAGTTTTCTCAACCACAATCCTTCACAAATTCCTTGTGCCACTGCTCGAAACTGTCTCTGCACTACTTCTGGCTACTACATTTTGTTTCTTACTCCTCCATGTAACGAGATTTCCCAAAACAAAGGTGCAATATCCAGTAGTAAACCTTCTATCATCAATTGATCCGGCCCAATCAGCATCTGAGAAAACTTCGATTTTCTTTTGTTGTGTTTTTTTAAAGAAAAGTCCTTTCCCAGGGGATCCTTTGAGATATCTAAGGATTCTGTACACTGCATCTAGATGACTTTCCTTTGGAGAGTGCATGTGTTGACTTACCACACTTACGGCAAACGCAATGTCGGGTCTGGTATGTGACAAATAAATCAATCTTCCTACTAGCCTTTGGTACCTTTCCTTTTCTACTGGTTTATCATTATCACCTGTTCTTTTTCCAGCTTCAATTGGAGTGTCACTGGGTTTACTTCCAAGCATACCTGTTTCTTGTAGCAAATCAAGAACATATTTTCTTTGTGAGACACTTATGCCTTTCTTGGACCTTGCAATTTCCATGCCTAGAAAGTATCGCATCTGTCCTAAATCTCTGACTTCAAATTCAGTGGCCAATGTTGTTTTCAAATTTTCAATTTCTATTGAGTCATCTCCTGTCAGTATGATATCATCCACATAAACAATCAAAATGGTTTTTAGTCCCTGTTGAGAGTGTTTAAAGAACATCGTGTGATCTGATTGACTTTGCTGATAGCCTTGACCTTTTATCACCCTCGCAAATCTATCAAACCATGCTCGAGGTGACTGCTTAAGTCCATAGAGAGACTTATTTAATTTGCATGCCATGTCTGTTTTATCATTTTCACAGAAACCTGGTGGTAATGTCATGAAAATCTCTTCATCTAGTACACCATTGAAAAACGCATTTTTAATATTCAGTTGTTGTAGAGTCCAATCCAAATTCACTGCTAGTGATAACAGTACTCGAATAGTATTTAATTTCGCAACTGGAGCAAAAGTTTCTGTGTAGTCAATCCCGTAAGTCTGGGTAAATCCTTTTGCAACTAGACGAGCTTTGTACCGTTCAATGGTTCCATCAGCTTTATATTTTACTGTAAATACCCATTTACAACCAACCGACTTCTTCCCTTTTGGTAACTCTACCACATCCCAAGTTCCAATTTTTTCTAACGCTCGTATTTCTTCTATTACGGCCTCCTTCCATTCCGAAAATCTCCAGGCCTCGTCAATATCTTTTGGAATTATAAGCCTGTCAAGGTTAGCAGTAAAAGCATAGAATCTAGAAGACAAGGTATTGTATGACACGAATTTAGATATGGGGTGTAAAGTACAAGATCGACTCTGTTTTCTAAGAGTAATAGGTAAATCATTAGTAGAACTAGAATTACCTGTCTCGAAGGAAGGCTTAAGGACATTTGGACCATTCACCGGGTCAGACGTTCGTAGTGTATCAAGAGGGAACCGACCTCTATACTTTGATTTTGGCTTCCTTGAATAAACCAGTATCTCATTGCGTTCTTGGTTTCTTGCATTTTTTTCTAAGTCTACTAAATCTAAATGTTGTTCTGTAAGGGGTGGTTTGACATGATGTGGTGTAGCAGGATCAGGAAGTTCAATAATATTTTGAGACGAAAGATCTTTTGAGAGAGAAAAATCAAAGGTACAAAACTGGTCTTTAAGATTGACATGCTCCCCCTAAAGAGGAGTTTTGGGCAGGTAATATGGGGTGGTCTCAAAGAAGGTGACATCGAGACTTAACACATTTTTGGTCAAAGGATCATAACATCGGTAACCTTTTTGAGTAGGAGAATAGCCAAGGAATACACATTTTCGGGCTCGAGGGTCTAATTTTCCACGTTCGTAAGGATGGATGTGTACAAATGCTGTATAACCAAATATTTTAAGTGAAATATCAGAAGGAAGACGAGTGTGTGGAAAATGGTGTCTAAGTTTTTGTAGAGGTGTCTCAAACAAGATGACTCGACTAGGCATTCTGTTTATGAGGAAGGCAGATGTTAAAATTGCATCTCCCCAAAACTGAGTTGGCATATTTGCAGTGAACATAAGTGCTCGAGCAATATCTAACAAATGCCTATTTTTTCGTTCAGCAACTCCATTTTGTTGTGGGGTGTAGACACAAGATGTTTGGTGAATAATACCATGACTTTGGAGATAATCCCTAAGGAAATGGTTAACATATTCGGTTCCATTGTCCGTGCGTAAAATTTGAATGGGAGTTTGAAATTGAGTACGAATCATGGAATGAAAATTTATGAAGACTTGGCGAACATCGCTTTTATTTTTTAGAAGATACACCCAACAAACACGAGTATGATCATCAATAAAGGTGACAAACCACTTTGTATGCGTGCGATTGGGTAAACAAGATGGTCCCCAAACGTCGCTGTGTATCATGGCAAAAGGTTTAGACGGGGTGTATTTAGGCTTTGAAAAAGATGTGCGATGATGTTTAGCGAGTTCACATATTTCACACTGCAAATCATGTAATTCTTTATTCGAAACAAGGGAAGGAAACAATTGTTTTAAATATTGAAAATTAGGGTGACCCATTCTAAGGTGCCACAACATAAACTTATTAATCTTAGGAAAAAACGTAGAATTACAATTGGCAATTTGATACTGATCACTCACATTGGCTGTTTCAAAGTAATAAAGTCCTTCACTCTCCTTAGCACTGCCAATCGTCCTCCCCGATGATAGGTCCTGAAAAATACAAGAGGAGGAAGTGAATTTAACTGAACATTTGGAATGGTTGGTGAGTTTACTAACAGACAACAAATTACAAGACAGCTTAGGGACATGTAAAACAGATTCAAGGGTGAGAGTATCAGAAATTTTTATGTTCCCTTTTCCGTGAATCGGAGAAATGGTACCATCTGCTATTTTAACCTTTAAATTTCCCGCACATGGTGTATATGAAGAAAAAAGGTGGTGATTACTAGTCATGTGGTCTGATGCACCAGAATCAATGATCCACGGGAAATTTAAAGTGGTATTTAAAGCGGTTAGAAAAGTACCTTTGTGGGCTAGAGAACCAGAGAGTATATAAGAAGACTGACCAGATGTCTGAATCTGAGAGAACATTTGGCGAAGTTGTTCTATTTGTTTGGGATTAAATGCTGAACTTGACTCGTTCGAAATTTTTTGATTAGAGGAGGCCTGGTATCCCCGAACTTTAAAATTTTGCCTTGGTTTCCAATCAGCTGGTTTGCCATGTATCTCCCAGCATGAATCCTTCGTATGACCATTTTTCCGGCAATGTTCACACCATGGGCGTTTTTTTTGTCCAAAATTATTTGGGCCTCCACGAGATAAAAAACTATGATGTTCGGGCTATTCATTGAACTGTCCATTGGAGCCATGCCCATTCAGCCCATATTCCTGGCCCAAGCCATGTGAAATACCACCAGGCCCATTAGGGAGCCCAATGCCGTTTGGCCCATGAATGTTCGGCCCAGACCCATGTGGCCCATAATTGTCCGGCCCGCCTCCTTTATATTGCGTAATTCCTTTTCTTCCAGATTCACTCCCGAAACCAGAGCCGAGCGCCGCTACACCAGCACCCGACCCCGTCTTCCTCCAGCCCACGCCGTCGCGCATGCGGGAACCTCCACAGTCGGCGGTGCCGTGCGCGCAGAAGGGGGCGTCGCTACCTCCGCCAACCAACATGATCCTCCGTCGCTGTTCCTCACGGCGTAACTCAGAAAAAACCTCTCTGACGGTCGGCAATGGCTGCCGACCAAGAATCCGGCCACGTATCTCGTCCAAATCCTGATTGAGACCTGCCAAGAATTCAAAAACCCTTTCATTTTCGATCTTCTTGTATTTTACACTGTCACCTACACACTCCCATTCCTCTTCACAAATTAGATCAAGCTCTTGCCACAACCCGAGCATGTTCGTGAAAAAATCAGTAATGGTAAGATTTCCTTGTTTCATTTGCCACAGTTGAGTTTTCAGTTCAAAAATTCGTGATGAATTTTCGGAGCCTGAGTATGTTTCTCGTACAGCAGTCCATACGTCTTTGGCTGTTGGAAGGAACAGATAGGTTTTTCCTATTGAGACCTGCATGGACTGAATTAGCCAAGAAATCAGCATGGAATTCTCAGCTACCCATGTTTGAAGACCGGTTGAATTCTCGGGCTTTCTGATTTCACCGGTAAGATACCCCATCTTTCCTTTTCCTTGAATAACGAGCTTAATATTCTGAGCCCATTCTCTGTAATTTTTTCCATTTAATTTCTCAATTGTGAGTTGAAGAGAGGAATTGCCGTTCATACTAGCGGTCGGTAAAGTAATCTCCTCCGTCTCCTTATTGGTACGATCGGAGGGATGAGACTCGCTAGTGTTATCCTCCATGCTCTGATACCATAAAGAATAACAAAACTGTTTTATTATATTTTCTGGTCGTACAAATTATGTACAAATAAAGTCTTTAAATAAGAGACTTACAGAATCAGAAAATAACAGGAAAAATAAAATCTAAATCTAAATTATATTTACAAGGAATATTATTCTAAAACTTGATTTTCAAACTATTATTATCCCTGATATTTAGGGATGCCAACAAACTGTTATCATCCCTGATATTTAGGGATTTCAATAATATGCACATAACACTTACACTCAGAGTCACTAGTAAAAAAGTAGCAATTAATCTCCTGCTGGATAAAAAAAAATAGATTCACATGTTACCCTTACACTGTTAAGATTCTTGCTTGTCTAAGGAATGAGACACCAATAAATAGCCAATTTAAAACATAGAACTACAGCTCACAAGTAGGTACTTGTAAAAGAAATAACTTGAATGACTAAAGACAGCATTCCAACTCTAAAAGTACAACCGTTAATTCCTCCAATTTTCATGTCATCGCTAATTGAAGCTCGGCAATGTTGCCAACGTGCACCACTATATCACGAGCTATAGAGGTGAGGTCCAGATCATTGTTTCAGTTGTCTCCAAGATTTGTCATTGGTTGGATTGCTTGAGATTGTCCCCGAGTGTTATGACATCCTTCGTTTGGTAGTGACAATAATCATCGAGGCTAAAGACGTTCATAAAAACAGTGCGAGCCCTGCTATGGCTTGGTGATCTCCATCATCCTTCATCATCTCTTGATCTTCGCATCCTTCATCAAGTGCTAAGGTTTGTTTCTAACCAAGAGTTTTGCCTCTTTGGTCATCATACTACTTGAATGTTGTAATTTCTCCTCGATAATGTTTCGGTCTTGCCTTCTAGCCTAAAGTTCTAATGATTGAGTTGGTCAATTGCAATTTCTTTGGTGCTGGTTTATCTCTTGTCTAAGTTCTATTCTCTTCGAAATTTCTTAGAATCATTCCCTGGCCAATTGTGCTGTTTTACTCTGTGTTTTCCTTCTCTGCCTATGTTTCAATGCTACTAGTTCTTTTAGTGTTTAACCTGCTATTTCTAATATTGAGACATGCTAATCTTTTTTGGTGAAACTATGGTTTACATGGAGAATTTAGATTTGACTATGGAATTAGAATGCACATTTCAACTACTTGCTATTATTCTACAGACTGAGATTGTGCTTGGGCTAGAAATTGAGTTTTTATTTTTATAGAGCTTACATGTGAAATTATGTTGGCTAATTATGGTGTTCATGTTGTGGCCTATATCTAAGGACATTCTGCAAGCATGGATGGTTATTACTCTACTAAATTTACCCTGAATGAGTTGCTTGTGTTTGGCTCTGGTTTGTTTACTGGTGTTCATATAAGTTGTATCGTTTTGAAGTCCGAATCAGGTAGTAGGAGGATGGAGGGAGTGTCTAAATACTCTACATCCAGAAAGAAGTTGATCTTTGTTGTTGTTGGCTATGGTAGGATGGTGTAGGATCCAAGCAAGCTCTCATGGACAGATGTTTGTAAGGTTGGATTGTTCACCTATAGGAGTTTTCATCCTTCTAGTCGGATGGCTAGTATAGAGTATGATTTATGCCTTCTACAATCCTACTTGAGTCAAAGATCATATGTTACTTAATTTCAACACAAGAATGCACATTTGTTGGGTGACAGAGGTTAGTGTTCTTGACGAATGGAGGGGATGCTAAGATTTTATCATTTATCTTTGCCCTGTTTGTCATGCAGAGGACTAGAATAGAGCTTTTAGATATTTAGTTTACTATTTTAAGTATGAACTCGTTTTTTTCTTTTTTTCTTTTGTTGTTTCTTTGATTGTTAAGAAAACTATGTACTTTGTCTTTTAAGCAACACAATATCTTGTTTGACACACACCCACAAAAAAAAACTCTAAAAGTACAAAGCTTTTGGAATACCTCAAGTGCCCTTAGGCAGGAATTTTACTTTGAATCACAAAAGACCTCAACTTATCCATACCTGTTCACTATGCCCTTGAGGAAAGTAAACTACACGACTCCCAAGCTGAGGCAGAGACACCAGAGGGCCTGCACATGCATGCCATAGTTCTGAATTCAGAACTTTTTTCTCCCCTGTAAAAAGTTTATATGCTAGCATTAGTATTTATGAAACAAGTTATTCGTAGCATGAAGCCACAAAAATCGCAATAAATAAAAATAAAGTCATCACAAAACACGTAAGAAAGTTAAACAACTCCAGCTCATTCCCTATTAAGTCCCATAAAAGAGACATCTAGCCAAGTGGCATACTTATGGTAAAAGTAGAGGTTGGTTCAATTAATTGAAACCTTAATTTAAATCACAGAAGTAAATGCGTGAATCTATCAAACAGTGGCGTTTTCTTCTACTAAATTGAAGTAATTACGGAAAAAATGCATAGCACTCCTACTCAAACAAGAAAGGGACTTCAATACCTCCATATTAACAAGCCTGCAATTGAAAGATGCGTTGAACAAGACAACACTTACCAGAGAACTTCAATGTTAAGACGATAAAAAGCACAAGGACAAATCAACTACTTCCACCAGCTACCAGATGATCCCAAGTAACACGCCAAGTTAAAGGTGACAAATGATCCACATATAACGAAAATAAAGTGTTTACCTTCTTGAGGCTGCTGAGTAAATCCCGAAGACGACGAAGAAGAAGAGAGTCTCATTCTTCCACAATAGAGAAACTTCCAGAAACCTCTCTGAACCCCAAGACACGAACCCAGACAAAGATTCGAACTTTAGCCTCCCTATTTGAGCACATTAATGACATAAAAATTACCCAATGATCAACCTCTTCAGCTTGGTAAACATGAAATGCAACCAAATCCAAGCCCACCCCCCACCCCGTAGCTCAAAAACCAGTGTCTCATCCAAATCCAGTCCCAATACAAAACACCAACCCTCTCAGTCTCACCCTCATACGAGCCAGATCTTAACTCCAACCATAACCCCCAACAAGAACCAGCATATTCAACCTCTAAAAAAAAAAAAAATCAGAAAGCAAACTCTTCCAAAGACCTAATTTACAGCTCAAACCCCAAGATATCCCTGAAGCCGTATTACAGCTTTACTCAAACCCTAGAAAGCCCAGATCTCAGATATAGAAGGCCTACCAAAAGACTAACTGATGAAGCAACTTCAGAGCAATAATGAGAGAAGTTCACTGAGTTGAGAGTGACATTTTAGGAAGTTCAACTTATGGGTAAGGATTTGACTGCCAAAGTTTGGAGCTTTGCTTACAGTGCTAGGAGCCAAGGGAGAGAGTATGTGGGCGTGTAAGGGGAGAGAGATTTTCGGTGGAGTGCTTTATTGGTCTTCGTTGAAGGGCTTGTTTGGTCTACCGTCAATGAATACAGTAGTAATAATTGCAAGCTGGGCCTTCCCTATTGCTATTCATAGAGAGTAAGGCAGAGATGTGGGGTATTACAATGCTCATAGGATGGCTGTCAGATGCAATAAGATAAAAGAGAAATAAAGTAATGGGAAAAAAAATCCCAAAGTCCTAGCACAATCTAGGACTCTCTTTCTCTCTCATATTTTTTGGCCCTAAATTTTTGCTTCTAAGCTGCCTACCAAGTAGCAAGTAGCAAGTACCAAGTACCAACCATGTGAGTTATCTATACACTGTTCATTTAATTTATCCTTTTTTTCTATTGCATAACATTTTATTTACTCTTTAATAAAGTACCCTTTGGGATTTGCTATTTAAAGGCATGATCATTGAGGTAAAGACCTGTGCAGCACGTACGCTCTACGCTGTCAAACGTCTGAATAATAGTAATTAAAGATTTATAAAACTCAGACAATTTTGTGATGTATTTATTAACAGAAACACTATTTTCTTATCATTTAGTTTTTCTTTATAAAAAAAAATAGCATTTCGCTTTTTTATCTTTTTTATATTTATAAAACTTGGGTTCAATTTAGTTGAATAGTCACGCTCACGTATCAATCAATAAGTTTCTTCGGGTGTCGGTATGGGATTAAACTTTGTGGCATTATTAGCATGTACTACAGAATTATTTTTTTATTTAAAAGAATCAAAATTCAATATATTTTAAATAATACAACATAATATATATATATATATATTTTTTAATATAATTCAAACAATTATATAATTAAGATACTATAATTAATATAAATATAAATTTAAATATATTTAATACTTATATATTTTATTAAATTAATATAATAGTGCTAAATATATTTATCATTGTTATTGTCACAACCTTTCTTCATTGTTCAAAATGTAATTATTAATAAGATTAAAATAAATAATTTTGTTTTAACAATAATAACAAATATTTTTCGAAATATTGTTTTCCCTAAAAGAATGCTAATACTAATAGTGCTTATGCATACCAAGATTGTATAGATTTTGTAGGGTATTTGGGATTTTAGTAGCAAATATGTCAATTAGCTTGAACGAAAGTGCTGTTCTGAAACAGTGTTTTTTTCTTTTTCTTTTTTTGTTAGCCCCACTTATGAACACTTGAACCTAAAATTCACTATTATGAAATTGACACTTCTAATCACAAAGTTTAATTATCAATATAAAGCTTGCTTTGGAGGATTCCAAACTTTAAGAACAAATCACAATAGTTTCAAGTTGCAATTTTCAATGTCTAATCCTGAAAAAGATAGACAAGAGGGGCAGTCTTAGAGGAATGTTTTGGTTTGGGCATCTTACCAAACAAGTTTAATTAATGCTGAAAACAATTTTACTTAATTTAGATCCAGATACTGATCATGAATCATTTTGTCAAAACTTATATGATTAATTAATCATTGTTCTCCATATCCCTCTTTGTTTTATTCTTCTATCTTATCTGCACAGCAATACTATCCTTATAATTTAGTTTAATTCATAATTCTTAAATAAATTCTGAGAGTGACATTTTTTTTCTTCTTTTTCTCCTAACATATATAATTGGGGTGAAATTGATATTATTATTTTTATTTTTATTTTAAAATATATCAGATTGTTAGCACTCTATTGAAGAGCGATTACTTAAATTTCAACTTACCTTTTTACCTGCTTATAAAGTTTAGAACCGCTTAAAAAAAAAAAACTCAATAAAAATCTGAAAGAAAAAGAAAGTAACAATGAAGTGTAAATTTAAATATTAGAAACCAATTGATGAGATAATTATATAGTTATTTAATCTGAATAGATTTGGCAAAGTTCTCTTATGAGAACCATATCTTAAGAACATTTGATATAGCCTTTGAAAAGATAACTAAGCAACATCTTGCGATCCTTCTCTTTATTCTTCATTCCATTTACAGCCAATTTTAATGAACACTTCTCAAGAATAGTATTGTGAATAGGGCAAAGCAGGGCTGGATAGGGAATGGGTGCAGTTAAGATCCTCATTTTCATGCTAAATCTTTATAAGGTAGAGTGAAGATTCTCTATCAGAATTTCAGATACTTGTTAAGGTTTGAAAATTTCAATTAATGAAAATTATAAGTTTATTTATAATTTGTATGCTCAATATTAATAATTATTTTTAATAAAATAAATTACACTATAATGTTATTAAATATTAAGTTTGGATATATCAATAATTGAATTTATAAAAAATATGTATTAAAAATTTGTCTAAAATTATAAGAAATCAAGTTTCTTAGAATGGATGAGACGAGAGTGTAATATTCAATCCCACCCCATGAAAACATTTTTTCCGTTGGTAACTATGAAAAAATGATTTTTTTCATAATTACTCAACAATTTCATTTATTTCACATTTTATCCTCGTTACATAAATAACTTAGTTATTCTAACTAATTTCACTTTTAATCTTCTTAATATATAAAAAAAAATTCATTTTATTACAATATTAAAAAATATATATATTTATTAACATGTAAAAAAAAATAAACAAAATTTTTTTTTTTTTTTTTGGGGTTAACCGCCGTGCAAAAAGTATATAGGTCCTTTATTTCTCTCTATCTCTAATGTACGACTAAACTACACCTCATGCCTTTAGGCGAAGTGACTACCCCAACACTTTCTCCTTTGTTATTGATACAAGGTTGTGGAACTTAGAGTGATGAAAATCAAGCCATTCTAAGATTTAATTAGTTGCGCTTCGGAGGTGTATAAAAGAAAAATGTCTCAAAATCATACATAACACTAAAAGAACTAAACAAGGATGCGACTTGACGACCTTGATACACAATTAAGAAGTGTGATCTCCAGATGATTTGAAAAATTAATTACGCATTCACATATCTTGCACTAATTTTTTTTTTATGATATTTTACATCGCAGTGAATGCGTAAATAGTGCGTGGGTTTAAGTTCACTGTATATTTTTTTCTTCAACTTCAGGAACTTAGTGCAAGATATGTGTTCAGTGTTCTCTCACTTGGAAATAGTTTAAACGTTTAATAGGAGAGCGAGGTAGAGCAAAATGGATGCTTTTGTGTCATAATTTTAAGCTTTTTATGTTCACATCTCTATTATCAACATACTTTTACAAGTGAATCCCACATAATGTTTGTTGACAAGTACAAAAATCATTCAAATAAATCAGCCCGTTGAACGCTAGAATGAAAAATGCCTAAAATAAATATTCAAAACCACTTTGCATTATCAAACTACTTGTTCCCACTTCTCTTAGTTGTACATCCCCTATACAATTGATGATAAGAGTTAGCCTTTTTTAAAGAAAGAACTTTCCTTTGGAGGTTCTTTCAAGTAAAAATTCCAAGCTAACAATGCTGCACCTACTGCAGGCTCCACCTGGTATTGATTCATGGAAGAAAATATATTAAAGTTTTCATTCTTCAAAATTAGTATACACTACTTGGTCGCTTGGGTGACCTTTTTATCTAGTTATAAAGTCATTTTTCAACTAATGTTTCTAATCAAGCTGAATGAAATCAACTCTTATGTTGCTAACATAAAATTAAAAACCATACTGGTTCCGAGAAGCGTAAGAAGAAAACTATTCTCACCTTTGGCCTAATGGGAACTGCTGCAGGGTAGTCCTGGGAAATACACTTCACTACTTCCTTTCCTATGTCCCACCTTCTATTTGCTTCAAGAACACCACCAACCATGACAAGGGGGAAATATCCTTTTCCATCTGCAATGACATTCTTTAATAAATTACACAGAGTACTCGAAGGAAATACTCCATTCACCAAACAACAATAGTTCCATAAGAATAAGGCATAGGTATCATCCAATAGAAATCCTGTTTTAAATTTTGTCAGCTTACTTTCTTACGTGAGAATGAGGGCACGGCAATTCAAGGTTAAGTCATTAATACCAAACTCAGACACATGAACATAAGTGCAGACTATGGGAGAAGTTAATCTGCTCCATGTTATTATTGTATTAAAACACTTCTTTTATGCAGCTTCTAAGCAAAATAGTCCTACATAACATGCTTCAGATTCTTAGAATGGAACAAACCCAATGATGTAATAATGCTTAAAGATCACCTTAGTCTATAAATCCAGTTACCTTCACCGCACAAGCCAAGTCTTTGAACTACAGCATTTACACTTGAAGCCAACTCCTTGACTGAATCAAACAAAATATTATTTGCAACCTCATCACCAGCCTCAGCACAAGATACGACTACTGGCACCAGTGCTGCAATGCGAGCCCAAGATGGATCTGCATACGTCCATCTGAATTCCAAGAGAGAAGCAGCCACAACTCTCTTAGTCAAATTTCATAACATGGATAATGCTTTGTTCTTTCAATTTCCATATGAATTGCAGTATTCAAATGAAAAAAAGCACACAATATGTCAGTACTAGAATTAGAACAATATGCATTCTTTTCAATTTCTTGGATTGATGATTTGATGCAAACATTTAAACTGAGTACTTTTAGTTCCAGGATGTGGTTGTAAATGTGTTGAAGTTTTAACATTAATCTACAAATATTGAAGGAAAATACATGATAATCGTTGGATGGAACAGTATAAAGAAAATTAATTTCAAAAAATATTCTTAGCTCTGATACGAATTAAAATTTGTCACATCTGCATTCTTTATGAAGGCCATCCAAGGGGTTGCTAACAAACAAATTCGTAGATTTACAGCACAAACCTTGTCACTTAAATTCTCCAAAAACTGCGAAAAAGATTGGCAGCAGACTGTATGATGCCAAAATGCAACTAGTAAGTTAGTCACGATAACAATTTTAAGTTTCAGATATATACCCGATGAGTTCGTCTGGAGAAGACAAACCAAGTGATTCTAAAATACTAGATGTAAGCATTGTATATGGACCACGACCATCGTTGGCCTTCACTACAGCAGTTAATGCCTGTGCAGCAATTCCATACCCACTGCAAGCAACAAGGAAATAAAAATCTGTCTCATCAAAACTTCTTCATGATTAGTGCAAGTTCACAACAACATCAGAATCAGAACAACATCACTTGACAAGACATGCATTCAAAAAAGAAGGAACCATTTTAAGCTAAATGATTAGCAAATCCATAAAAAGCTATTTATTTTCTGAAAATGCAATGTTTATTACT
This sequence comes from Elaeagnus macrophylla, assembly GCA_029378325.1. NCBI lineage: Eukaryota > Viridiplantae > Streptophyta > Magnoliopsida > Rosales > Elaeagnaceae > Elaeagnus > Elaeagnus macrophylla. The sequence goes on from CM055646.1 coordinate 12,818,716, forward strand.
TTATTGTCAAAAGAAAAGTACACGTATTATATCTGTGGAAAGATGCAGACCAATGGGAAATGACTATATACATAATTTAATCCACTGGTTCCCTTAGAAAAGGGATGGGAAAAAGGCTTTAATCATGATTTCAAAATGCATTATACATGGATGTTTCTCATCACTGATATTTTATATTTTGAGTTCAACTGAGAAAAAAAGAAAAAAAGAAAAAGAAATAAATGCATAAACGTTTCATTAGAAAGCAAAAAACTGACACAGGTAGACAAAGGCATTGCGACTGAGAGAGAGAGAGAGTACTGTCATATCTTGTGTTCTTTTTCCCCTACCTCTATCAGCTAAATGGAAGATAAAGATGAAATGAAATCCAAAGTTACCACCCTATACCTTCCCCAGTCACCTAATATTGGCCCTGCACCAGCAGCCCTAGCTTCTCTGCCGTCTTCTGTGAATCCATATGCAATAGTCCCTGTCCCAGCAATTAAAACACATCCATGAAGCTTGCCCATAGTTCCACTTGCCAGAGCGGCCACAGCATCATTCTGAACATATAGCCCTACATGACTGGGGAATATGTCCCTGTTTATGTGAAGACAAAACATATTCAGATAAAACGATACAAGCTCATTGAAGCTATTTTGTAAAAATCCAGTGGGATTTTCACAGATTTGCCATCTCAAGAAAACCAGATTCACGAAAAATAGAGGAAGCATAGTATTAATAACAACTTAATAAGTAATTATGTTACTAAGCATATGATGACATAAAATACATAATGATAATTAAAAACTATCATGGATCTGGTAAGCCTTAGTTTATAACTTTATAAGTCTGTGGCCTTTTGCCACGAAATAGCACTGAAAAACAATATTCAATCTTAGACTGATTTGTTCTAGCTACATACTTCAACATATATCACCCAACCTGACCAATATAAGTCCCCACCCAAAGTAGAAACCAATAAAACGAAGAATGTATGGCCTGTCTAAGAAAAATTATTCAAATATTACAAACATGTTTTTTTCAATAAAACAGTGCAAAGTAAAAGTCTTCTCCTAAAGGCAAAGATTAAAACTGGAGATTGTGACAAAATTCCACATAAGTATTAATTTACTCTCAGAATTAATAGGGATTGTTTTACTTTCCAGCAAGCTAGAGTAACTTGAAAGAAGAATCACTGCCTACAATAAGAATGCAAGAAAAATATCATAAAACCGAAGTAGGAGGAAGTTAACAACTCCTTTATTGGTGACTTCATTATATGACAGCAACATCCTCAAGGGACCATAATGTCAAACAAATCAAATAAAAGTTTCTTGGAAAATTAAAAAAAATTATATTCCTATAGTTTTTATAATAGAGAAGGCAATCTTGGAAATAAGCACATTATATAATTACAGATAACACAACGGAAAAGAAAAAAGAACCAAAGAAAACTAGTACCTAAGCCAACTTAATATTCGTTGCTGATCCGTTGGATGGTTAACCCCAGACACGGCTAGACAAACAGCCCGAACTGCAGACCGGTTTGAACCAGACTTCAAAAGTGCCTCTTCCATAACTTGCTCCAATGTTTCCCTCGCAGCAGCTTCTATTGACAGAGAAAAATATGAGTTAACTACTCATAAGTGCTCTTATTCAGTCACATTCTTACTGATCACAACATTATGTCATATTTAATTCAAAAGATTTAACATCTACACCCCTTAAGTAACAAGTTAAAACGGCTAAGCTCTAGCAATTCAAAAACTTATGTAGCATCCAAACAGACAATGGAGTGTCAGTCTGCTAGACAAAATATTATAATGGCAATTATGCCAAAAGTATCATTAAACAACAACCAAAATATTATAATGGCAACTATGCCAAAAGTATCATTAAACAACATTAAATTTTCAACCTTTACCAAGAAATGACATAAAACAGCCGCTACTAACGGAAATTGCTACCAAAAATTTAAAACAACCAACCCAAAAATTTCAAAGATAGTGAGAATATCACAAATAAAACCAAACACTATTGTGATTGAAAGAAGAATAAGGAAATTACCACCAACACTATTGTGATTGGAGCAACCGGAAACGGCACGAGCGAGAACAGGAAGAGGGTCAGGGAGAGAATCGGAGGAGGGCAAGAGGGGCATGCAAATGCAGACGGTAGATGTTGTACCTCCGTCCAACCCCAGTATCACCTCTCTGGAGTTCATCGCCATTGGCATTTCTTGCTCGAATGCCCAGATTTCTCCATTTCTATACTTTTTCATCACTCGCTCAATCGCCAAATTAGATATCAGATTACACACTACACTAAAATCCCACCAATTATAATCAAAATTGCTCTGCTTACCTCGCTTTCAAATGAAGAAAAAGCGACAAAGAGAGAAAGCCAATGAAGGAGATAGAGAAGAGAACATACACACTCAAAGCGAAGTCAGAGAGAGCTGTTTATTATACAATGAGAAAAAAAGAAAATTGGCTGAACTCCGTCAATAAACATTTAAGTTTCAACACTCAAATTTTTTTTTTTTTATATAAGTTTCCTCACTTAAATTACTTTTAAAGTTAACATTTGTATTTTTAAATTTTTACACTTTTATTTCTTTCTTATAATTTAATCTTTTATTTGTTTTTTAAATTTTTGAACTTTGCTCATTAATTTTTTTTTATTTATAATTTTAAATTCAATTTATAACTGGTTTCAAATTCCTTAAAAAAAAATTGATTTCAATTTTTAAATTAAATGCACAAAAAATTGAAACTAAAAAACTAAATTAGAAAGAAAAAAAATTAAGAGAAACAAAAATATAACATTATTAAGAGTATAAAGAGGCAGAAGTATAAAATAAAATAAAACTTTATGGAACATTTATTTATTTTTTTAATGGCACATTTATGAGTTAAGTCGAAACAAACTATTATATAATTTTGTTTTTTTGGGATATATGTATGTCGTATGCAAGTGTAAGAAGGTATATTGATTATTAATTAAATGTCGTGCGAAGGGCAAAGACGGCAAAATGGGCCAAAAGCTAGAGGTTGGACTTTGAACTACATTTGTATTTATTGGAATTTCATATAGATCATGATTGGATTTTAAACCCTAATTAATTTTATTTTTTATTTCCTTCAGAATGGTGACAATGCGTTAGCAAAGCAAGTCTTAGTTTGTTTAAGTCTTAGTTTTGTTTTTATTTTGTCAGCCACAGCATTGTTTTATTATTTTCCATAGACTATAAGGTTATATACATTTTTGATAAAAAAATAAAATAAATAAATAATAGGACTATTTGCATGCATATTTCAAGTAGTATCTTTATTTTCAAAACAAAAAATATTAATGTTAAAGAAATATTTTTATTTTTAGAAATATTAAATCATTTAATTGTAAAACAAAATTTTGAATTATTTTAATATATCTTAGTTTTTTTTTTCTTTAAAAATAATAACTCTGTCAAATATTTTAGGTTAGGCAAAATTGTTCACATTCTTTATTTATAGTCTACGAAAGGCTCTCGCTTTCGTGATTAATTGAGATACTCAATGAAACATGTTAGTGTATAGGCTATATAGCTTATTAGCTATAAATGTGACAACAATTTGCATGCCATCTAAAATGTACATTAAGATAAAAGAAAGAGTGAATTAAATTCGATCAAAATTTACGTTTAAATTCCCCGCGTAACAAGCAAAACTTGCTTTCTTTTATTATCAATATATGATTATTCATAAGCACTTTACATAGTGCATTTTTTTTTTTTTGGACAAACAAAAATTCTCTCCAAAAATTATCAAAATTTTAATAATTATTATGTATATTTTTATTATTTAAACTCATAACTTCGTACATATAACATAATTATATATCTCACTTCAAATACATTGGACATTTTAAATAAGATTTTTTCTTGTATGGCACTACCAATAAATTTATCATACCTAAAATGTCCTCAACACATTGCGGTGTAACCACAACTTTCTTAATACTAGGGGTGGACACCATCAATTCTTTAGGTTAATATAAACGCCTTTTTGGTACATAGATAAAAATATTTAATAAATAATAAAGAGAGAAAGAAACATAATTAATGACAAATAAATTCTAAAAATAATGAATAACAACACATAGATATGAAGAAAATTTAAGAGAGTAATGGAATTTAACATTGGTTTCTTAAACACTGACGATTATTAAAAAAATCTAAAAGTGAAACAAGACTAATCGTAAAATGAAGTATTATTTATTGCTCTTTGATGTACTTCTCATTAATTATATTATTTTTTCACTCTAATTGAATATTTTGTGTTTAAAAAAAAAAAAAAATGAAGACGCGAAGATCTTAGAAAGGTGAACCGAAAAGAACACGTGCAAACAGAAAAGGTTGTATTTTTATTAAGCGTCGCCATATAAGACCATTCAAAACAATTTAATCTTGTATGAATTGGATTATTTAATTTATAATTTTGTGAATTTAGATATATAAAACTGCAAATCCACAACGTTTGTCAATTGTGAGAACTTTTATTTCACATTATTAACACCTTTCTAGTAGATGTCATGAACATTTTAATTCTCAATAATCTTAGCTTTTAGCATAGCTTACAAATTTTATTTGCATTGTAAAGTAGATCATGTACATAAAACTCTTTGGTTGTTGAAATGAAATTTTGGCTATTTTCTGAATCAATTTCTTAACTCTTCTTTTATTTAATAGGCTAAATGTAACTTTTACTAAATTTATTATAATTAATTAAATTTTATGTAAAAAAATTTAGCTTTTAAATTATATAATTTAATTCTTATACATTAAAAAATTTACAAATATTTTTTTTAGTTATCAAACTAAGATCTTATGTTTTAAAATTTTGAATCCTAAATTACTGGATTTAAAGGTCTAGTAACTATCCATGAAGGTTCAACGGCTCAAAGTTCGAGAAAAATAATTAGTTAAGCCTAACTTAATTAAAAGAAGGAAAAAAAAATCCCAAATTTATGTATTAATACGTATCAATTAAAATTAAGTGTATTATACGTAAATTATTTTACTTATTTTTTATTTATTAATTTTTATAATATATTTGAAATGAATTTTTTATACTTTTAAGTTAATTGTGAAAATAAAATAATATTTATTCTTCAATAAATATAATAATTATATTATTATTAAATGTGATAATTATATTTTTATTTTATTACTAAATTTTTTAGTTATTATGATAATAAAAATTTTAAAAAGATAATTAAATTTAATAATTTAAAATTAAATGTGATTTAAATTTTTATATATAATATAAATTATAAGTCCAAACCTGGGCGGTCCTTGCTTATTTTGTGAAGAACGTGGGAGATCTTGTCCAGAACGAAAAGACTAAAAGAGCAGGACAATGATAAATGCTTAAATGGTACTATACAATGATAAATGCTTAAATGGTATTGGTGGGTAGCAAAAAGCAAAAGAGGGTGAGACGGTAAAAGAAACAACTAATTTGGTGCTTTCACCTGGCACTTTAATACTGGAGAAGTCTCAAATGGCCAACCCAAATGCCACAACTAAAAAGTCTAAAACCAAATGTCAACGAATCAGTTTAAGTCAAATCCTACCCAAATTCATCTGATTTGTGTGTTAATTTAAATTAAACTGTTTAAGGTCAAAGGAATTCAGTTTGAGTCCAGTAATATCTGCTGGTAAAAAACCCAACCAGTTGAACAATTTGACTTTTTTTTTTGTTTGTTGCATTTTCTAAAAGGCAATAAAATAGTACATTTTTATATAATTAATTTATTTTAGCAAATAATATTTTATTAATAAGTCATAATATTACCATTATGTAAATTATATATAATTAAAAATATTAATTAATAATTATTTAAAATAATGCTAGTTAATAAAAATTAAATTAATTATCAAATTATTTTTTATTAAATCTTTTAAATTTTTTCAACTAAATTAAAATTGTGTTAAATATAAAAATTCTTTTAAATATGTAATGAATAATATGAAATTATGATATTTTATTTAAGCTCACATTGGCAATATGTTAAAATACATTGTCTTTTTTCTTCTACAAACAATCCAAGAATTATTAAAATGATTCATAAATAGTCTGATAGTAATAATTTCAAAAACAAATATTAATATGTATATGAATTGTGAAGTATCTTAATTATTATAAAGGGTGCAAATTGCTAAATATTATAATTAATTAGGCAGGTAAAAAAGGGTACCCAAACTGGCCAAGTTTTTGCCCTGATCCGATTTGTCCTAAAGTGTATGATAAAATGGATAATATCCAGCACCGTTTCCACCATGATTTACCTCACTCTGATCTAACCTGAATAATAAGTTGGGTACCCTCGAGGTCGCACCAAATTGCCATCTTTATCCAGAAGCCAGTTATCTAAATTAGGAAAAATAAAGATGAAATGCTAATTCTCACATGCTTAAAAAAACAACATTTATTTCATTCAAGAATAAAACGGCGAGGACAATTGAGAATGGCAGAAAGGAGTAGAATTAGCTTACAATATAATGCTCAATAGTCAATCAGAAGTGCATCAATATTTCGTTTCCCTTCTGGACCCTTCGTATACCATGATGAGACATAATCTCCATACATAACTTCCCGGTACCTACTAGGATTAGACTCACTTATAAGATCAGAAGCAGGCGCTATTTTCCTTGGCTTCGCTGGATCGTGAAACGTAGCAACAGAAAGCCGTGCTTGAGAGGCATTTGTTATAGCCCTATGTTGAGCACTCCTATATTTCCCGTTAGATATAATCTGCAGGCATGATTTTTTGCTATTAGATCAGAATTGCAGCTCCAGTAGTTGCAATGGAAGTTATGGAACTTTTGAAAATAAGCACAACAAAAGTACAAAACTATCAAAAACTTAACAAGAAGTACAGAAATGGGTTTTAACAACAAATTGTTTTAAAAGAAAGCTTTAATAGCTGCACCATCTATTTGAACCAAACCTGATTCAACTGAATATCAATTCATTCTAAAAACTGCACCAAGCAACAAATCAATTCTCATGATCTTGACCCCATACAGTCATGCAGAAACCAACAGTGAACGTGAAACTGACCATGACTGGGCCAAAAGAAGTGAAATGAAGGTCACTAGGTCAGATTTGTGGTGTTGGTTCAAATACGTACTCGGTACTTCTTTTCACCTATTTGTTTGCTTCTACCATTGTTTGAAAATCAGATACAGATCTGTTACAGTTTTAAAAGGAGTTCAGCTAACATCATCAGTAACTTTGAATTGTACATTGTTCAACAACCCAAGATGATCAATGGTAAGAGATCTCGATTAGCAACTCTATTCTTCCTGTGAATTAAACCATTCTTTTTAGATTGTGTCTTCCCACACCAAAAGTTGCATTGCTACCAACTTCTTACCCTTATAGGTACTAGAAAATTAAAGCAAGATGTTCCAAAACTCAACAAGGTTGAGATATAACAATACTATGGTTAACAGTACTCTATTATTGTAATTAGTATTCTAACAACGGAAATCCAAAAATATGGTAAATGAGTAAAAGCATATGCCCATCATTAATTCATCCAATGGCCTTCTAATACTATTAAGCAGTTTGGAGGATTCATGCTTACTTGACTGCATAAGATAAAAGTTATCAACATTCTGACATCACCAGTTATCAGCTTATGTCTATGTAAATAGAACATTCAGGCAGTAATCAACTTCTAACATTAAGGCCACAAAGTAACAACTTCTGCATTCTCCCCCTCTTCTGAAATATCCAAATTACATTCGTTTTCTAACTGGCAATGATAAAAATTTATAACATTCAATTGCAAACATCGATTCTACAATGTCATAAACCAATGAACTTACACTTTTTAAGAAGATGTGATATTCTTGATATTGTATAGGTCTCAGAGGAGATAAATTCAAAACCAAATCAGATAACATACAAAAAGAAAAAAGAAAATACCTCGGTTTGGTCAGCCAAGAGAACAACAATGGCTTCTTCACCCAAAGGCTTTACCAGTACCCACTCCCCATCTTTTAAAACCTCAAGCCCACCAACTTCATCCTGCACCAACAATGTTATAGCACCCATATCCGAATGTGCTTGTAAACCCAACGTCAACTCTGGTTGAGGACAAGGAGGATAATAGCTAATTGTAATATTCTGATAAAATTCTCCAACTTTGTCCTCTATACACCGAGTTGGAAGCCCAATGCTCTCAGACACGAAACCGAGAAGCTCACTCGCAAGCGAACCCATCTTGTCACTGTACTCGGTCACCACCTGCCGATAATCGGCGGGAAAATGAGGCCACCGAGATGGGTTACGGCGAGAAAGTGGCAAAGTGTGGTGGTCAAAATAATCCCTCCAGTCTAAAACGGTGTCGTCTCGTTCCAGCATCCGACTTCCATATCCTTCCGATGCTGCTGAGTTAGGATCACAAGTGTATTTGAGCTTATCGCCTATAGGGCAGTCATTGAAGAAGGTGAGGCCAACGTTCTTTATCTGTCGGAGTAAGTCGGTGGGGATGTTATGGCCAGTGACGTGGAAGGCGCCCCAGTCTCGGCAGGCCTGCCCGATTGCTTCTCGTACCGAGTCTCTGGTTGTCGGGTTTAACCCGAATAGGTCGATTAATGGGATATTGGATGAAAAGGATGGAGAAGAAGTAGGTCGGTGGTTAGGAGGTTGAATGAATTGGGGTGGGATTTGGGTGAGACCGGCTTGGGATAGACTCTGCACTCTGACGGGCTCACCAGATACTTCCATTTCGTTATCGGGTTCAGGCACGGGAGATAGAGAGGGATGATCGCCGTGGTTAGTGTTGCGTTGGCTACCGAAGAAACTTAAAGTTAACATGTCGCATATTACTATATCACTACGTATAATATAATTATATTATTTAAATTATTTAAATTAATATATCATTTATAAATAATTTATTAGGTTACCTATTTATTTTTTATCTTACATTTTACATCAGTACTTTTAATACATATTTAAAATATTAATATCATTTTTAAAAAAATATATAAATAAAAATCGTTTAATTATATAATAGTATTGCTTTTTTAACAAGAATTAATATATTAAGAAATTTTTTATTTTAATAAAGAGAATTTTAATATAATTTTTTTTAAAGTTAATTTTATTATAACATGTCAAAATTGATATTTATTGATATATTTAAAAAAAAACTAATAAAAAAAATGAGAATAATTAAAATGAATTCTCGCATTTTATATGTAGAAGATAAAATAATTATTTAAAAATAATAATATAAAATTAACATATAATAAAACTATAAAAATAATTATTGATATTATAAAACATTTTGATATTTATAATAAGTGTAGTTATTATAATTTTTTTTAATATTTATTAGTGTGTGCAAAATTACAAAAAAAAAAAAAAAAAATCTCGCTTCCATGCACGATAAATAAATAAAAGTATATAAAAAAAAACAATTTATCATAAGTGTATATAAATATTTTAATATTTACTAACGTACTAAATAAAAATGAAAAATAGTTAAAATAATGTAGGATAAAACTAATAAAATAATTATTTGTAATAATTGTATTTATTATATAGACATTTTAATATTTTTTGTGTATAAAAAGAGACAACAAAATAAAAATTGTATATAAGAAAAAAGTAGAAAACAACTAAAACAGAATAAAATTTTAAAAAATGATTATTTATAAGAAATGTATTTTATTATAAAAATATTTTGATATTTATTAGTGTACAAAATAACTAAAACAAATTTTTGCTTTTGGTTCAAAATAAATATTAATAAGAAGCATATCTACTATAGAATAGTTTAATATTTATTAGTGTATTAAATAAATTTTTAAAAATAAAAAATAACAAAAATAATATACAATAAAATTAATAAAAAAGACTAATATGTTTATTATAAAGATATTTTAATATTTATGTATATATAAAAAATAAATAAAAAAACCACTAAAATTAAAATAATAGAAAGTATAATTAATAAAATATCTATTTAGTAGTATGTTTATTATAAAATTATTTTGATATGCAGACGCACAATAAAAATTTTAAAAAGAAGAAGCAACAAATGTAAAGCTAACGATAGCAAACCAAATACAATGTGTTAAAAAAATAAAGATTAACAAAAATGTATACAATAAAATTAATAAAAAAAAAATGATATATTTAATTATAGATATATTTTAATATTTTTTTAGTGTAAAAAAAGTTATTAAAATTAAAATAGTAGACAATAAAATACCATTCTAATAACTTTGATTATTTATCAGTGCAATTTTTTTTTTATGTTCCTCAATACAATCTTTAAAAAAAAAAAAAAAAAAAAGATTGCGACATTTTTATCTGAGTAAATTAAAGGGAGATTATAGAAATTTATTAATTATAAACTAGAAACATGAGTGTGTTCGATAAAGTATATGATGTACCAAATTGTGAATTATATACATTTTATATAATACACTCTCACATGCAGTCTGCAATGTCCCACCCCACGATCGGTAATACTACTTTGACATCCGAAATTTAAGATAGAGTAGGTAGAGATGAATAACATTGCTTGATATTTAACAAGTATTGTATTGTTCAAACCAATGGATAAAACGGTGTGCGAGGTAACTAGGGATCGCCGTCAATCTTCTAAAACTGCTGACAATCCACCGTTGTTTTAAGTTTTAAATTGAATTGACTTTGGTAATTCTGTTCTGTTCCTTATCATTTCAACTCCATCTCTTCTTCTTCTTCTACTTCTATTTTAAGCAATTCTACTGAATTCGATTTAATTCCCCTCAGATTCAAAACCCAAATACCCAACTTTGATTTTTCCACCATCTTTGAGAGTAATGCCACCAACAATTAGTCTCTCAGCTTCTTCATCTTCCTTCTCCATCTTATCTACTCCCTCTTCTTCAACTCTAAACAAACCAAAGACACCCTCATTCTCACTCAATTTCCCTCGCACCACACTCAAACCCCTTCGCTTCTCAACCTCTCGCCAAATGGTGCGTTGCACGGTGTCAATCGAGAAGGAGACCATGGAGGCCCAACGGCCTGACACATTCCTTCGACAGTCCTCGGAGCCGTCTTCGGTACGAGCCCGTTTTGAGAAGATGATAAGGGACGCACAAGACACTGTGTGTCAGGCCATTGAGACCGCCGATGGTGGGGCCCAATTTAAAGAGGATGTCTGGTCCAGGCCTGGTGGCGGTGGAGGTATCAGTAGGGTCCTCCAAGATGGCGCCGTTTGGGAGAAAGCCGGTGTTAATGTCTCTGTCGTCTATGGTGTTATGCCTCCTGAAGCTTATAGAGCTGCAAAGGCTGCTGCGTCAGATCATAAACCCGGCCCCATTCCCTTCTTTGCCGCCGGCATTAGTTCGGTATGTTTAATTTTGATTAATTGAGCTAGAAAATCAAGTATAGTTGCTCAATTCTAATTTCAAAAGATTACTTGTTGATATTTTATTTTGCGTTTAAGGTTTTGCATCCAAAGAACCCTTTTGCACCAACATTGCACTTTAATTATCGGTACTTCGAGACTGATGCTCCTCAAGGTTCGTACATGTTTCTTCACTTCTTTAATATCAGTATCTTAGCAATACTATGTATTGTACAATGTGACTCATGTTTCTTGTTTTAGTTTTGAGCTGGTGATTTGGTTGTTAGTTGTGTGTGTCTTTAGTTGGTCAATTTCAAGACTATTTTGGAGTTTTAATTTGATTCTTGTGGCATTGTAGTATGACATTATAGAAATGACTGCAGATTAAATTCAATTTTGGTCTTTTCCTGGGCTATCTCTTGGATGCTATAAATTTAGAATGGGAAAATGGTCGTATTAGTCCCGCTATTATATGAAAATGAGCACTTCATTCATAATATTTTCATATTAAACATTTTTAGTTTCAAAATTATGAAAAAAAGCGAGTACTTCTGGTCCCATAATTATGAAATATGAGCACTTCTAGCTGATTGGCCAAATAAGTTGAGCATTTCTAGTCCATAAAAAGGGAATGTAATTTACATTACGGTGCTCAAGTTGCATAAATAACGGAATTATAAGTGTTCAACCTGAAAATATCATGACTAAAATTCTCATTTTAAGAAAAAAGGGATCAATATTTATGCTCCTGGCTTAGCATGTGATTTATTGTCAAATGGAATATAGTGTCCAGATTTTTTCTAATTTTGTTCATATTTTAAACATATTACCTTGAAAAGGTGATTATTAAGGCCTTTTTCAGTGCTCCATGAGGATAAAGAGAACAATATGTAGATAGAACAAATTGCACTTTTTTATGGAAAAATGGTTTTAGGCGATTCACTTATAATCTTTATGTTACAGCAAAACCACAAAGTCTTTCGAATAGAAGAATGAAGCAAACACTATTTCTCAGTAGATGTTTAAATTGAGTATGGTACAATCCATTAATTTTCAAAACTCATTTCATCTTGTTTTCTCTTAATTTTTATATGATATGGTACTAATTGGATGTCTTATTTGTCCTTAATGGGCCTAAATGTGACAAGTAAAAATACAAAAATAATAGAAATAAGATACATGATTATTTTATAATGTGAATTTAATAAAAAAAATGATAAAACATTTTTCTCTTAAAGTTAAGCATAATAGGGCTATATTCTTAGATGAGATGGGATTTTATTGAAATAAAATGAGACAATTTCGTACTATGAGCCTATTGGGAACACTTTACTTCTCTATTTTTTCAGTATGATATGATTGGTGATTTTATTAGCAAATTACCTACAAGGGGTTGTTTTAACCTATCAACAATAAGTAATTTTGTCAGTTACATGTCAACTATGTTGAAGCATTTGATAGTATTATTTTTCTCATAATAGGGCTATATTCTTGCATGCTTCTTGTGTCAAGTATATTAAAACATTTTAAAGATAGAAGAACTGGACCTTAATTTTGACATGTTATTGTGCAGATTCACCTGGAGCACCTAGGCAATGGTGGTTTGGTGGTGGAACTGATTTAACTCCTGCATATATCTTTGAGGAAGACGTCAAGCACTTTCATACGGTATGTGCTTAAAATAGACGAGTTGCTTGTGACATTTTTACTAATGGTCATCTGCTATTCAACTTTCTTTTTTCGACTGAATAGGACACCTGACATGGTTTACCAAAATGAATCTTTTACAGAATGCTGGCTAGTATTTTAGTCAATGAACAACTTTCTTCTTATTACCTATTGTTAGTCATATGAAGATAAAAGAAGGTAAAGCAAAGAAAGGAAAAGATGAACATTTCAGTTTATTTTCTTTTGTTAAATGAAAGTGTGGTAAATAATTTGTTTTTAGGGACAAAAAGGAATAGGAAATCTTTATGTACTCATTAACATTTTAATGTTACTTTGAAATTCATAATCTGTTTACAGAAATTCATAAATTAATGTCCATGTTTCTTTTGGATATTATGCATCATGCAGTGTTTTAGAAATGAGGCTTGTTTGATACCTTCACTCAGTGCATATTTACACTTTCTTTCTTCTGTAGGTTCAAAAAAGTGCTTGTGACAAATTTGATCCCACATTCTATCCACGGTTCAAGAAATGGTGTGACGATTATTTCTATATCAAAGTATGTTTCTTACTCAATCCTTTGTTTATTTTAATTTCTAAAGATGGTGCTTATTTAGTAGTAATCTTGTCTTGCTCTTTTAGTAAACTTGAGCAGCATACAAAGATAGTTTTTGACCTTACGGCATAACGTTTCCTTGTTTTTATATTTCTCATTTTTTATTTCCATATCAGCATAAATTTTAGTTCAATAATGCATCCTGATTTGTTGTATATGGATACTTCAAGGTAATCACTCTGATCCACATCTTATTTTCATTGAAAGAACAAATATGGCTGCAAATGAACATTTTTAATGAATTGCTGAGCTGCTGACTAGACTTTGCCCCCACTTTCTCCCGTATAGAAAGAAAATTGGTCTTATTATTCGAGTGATTGGCAGTTTTAAATTTATAAATATGTGGCAACTGGCATTGGATTTTTGAACTTTTGCTTAAATAGCGGAGCAAGTACAAGTATCATTATCATAGCAAAAACAATTTTCTCATCATTCATTAATATGTTTGCTTGCAGTAAGTGTGGCCTCTCGGGTGAATCGATGTTGTCAGAGTAGATGCAGTGCTGTTTTTCAATTCTAATTTTTATATAGTTTAAATTGTTTTGTCCATTGGCTTGCAAATTCTTCCTGATTTCAATAAATAGGTAGAATTCATGTCTTATAATTGTAGGTAGATATTATATATATGACAGTCTTTTTCATTATGCAGCATCGAGGTGAGAGGCGAGGCCTTGGAGGAATATTTTTTGATGATTTAAATGATTATGATCAGGAGATGCTGCTTTCCTTTGCTACAGGTATTTCCTGAAATTTTCAGGTTCAGATATTTCACTTAATTTCAGTGACTCTAAACCCCTTAATGCGCATGTTATTCTCACAGAGTGTGCAAATTCAGTAGTTCCTGCCTATATTCCCATCGTAGAGAAAAGAAAAGACATGCCATTTACAGATGCGCACAAGGCATGGCAGCAATTACGAAGGGGGCGTTATGTTGAATTTAATTTGGTAACAAGATGAGCTTTTAAGACATCATATGACTCAAATACATAATGCTAGGGATTTTATCTATTTAGGGCCTTAATTTTCTGTATATCTTCTTCAATGAAAGGTCTATGATCGTGGTACAACATTCGGCCTCAAGACAGGAGGTAGAATTGAGAGTATTCTTGTCTCTCTTCCATTGACTGCTCGATGGGAGTACGATCACGTAAGCATTTTGCCGTTTTCTTGTATTAATGAATTATCTTTGATGCTATATTCTAACATGAGAGACTTAGGGGTCACTATTGAGAATATTTTATTGTTTGGATTGCAGAAACCAGAAGAAGGAAGTGAAGAATGGAAGCTCTTAGACGCATGCATTAATCCAAAAGAATGGGTCTAAAGTTTTAGATGCATGCTTTTGTATAAATTTGAGTTGAAACTGATTGCAGAATACATTTTTTCCCACTATGCAATGTTGTTAAATCTAATCCAGAAATGTTAGCAGTTGTATCTTAATCAGAAATGGTAATTTCAATATAGAAGGTACGTATGCTTCACTGATTTGAATTATACTCGCATTTTCTAATGGTCTGAGAATCATATAGTGATAGTAACTAAGGGTGGCAACTTGTGCTGGTTGTGTATTCATGTGTTCGTGTTTTGTAGCCTAAATTTTTTTAGTATTACTCCGCCAATTTAATTATAACGGAAATAGTTAATTCTAAGAAGAAAAAGATTGTGTCAGATTGGATTCGTGTTATGTATTTTATCCCAAATTGTCAAACCCTAATTGAATTGCATACTTTTTATTTGCAAGTGAAATCGTGTATAACAAGATGAACTTCTTGAGCTTCGCGATGGTTAAAAAGACGAATTTAGTAAAACAATTAGAGTTTGGTTCTGAAAACTTCGCAGCAATTAATCATGTAGATAATCATATACAGAGAAGTCACTGTAAAGAAGAGAACCTTCCTTATAATGAAGAAGGTAATAACAGTTATCACAAAAATAACAAGGGTTCTCACCAGCCCACTTGTCATTAACTGTCACCTTTGTAGCTCTATAAATCCTACAAACATAACATTTTCTTGCCCGCTGTTTTAACTGATATAAACTTATTGGATAGGCAGCTTGGTTCTGTATGTCCTCTGGATGAACAAGTCTCATGTCTCGGATCACTATTGTATGTTTGCAATCTCCCTGCACCAAGTAATTTCACAGACCATATCAGAAATAGTCTTTTTAAAATATTTTAGGGAGCACAATGATGGATCCATGTCAAATATCATAACTACTTATAATCTGACAACTTGTATCTAAGAATAGGACCCCAAGAATATACCTATGTAAGAGAGGAACTGAAAAACCAAATTTGTAAAAGAAGCCATTAACAACTGTAAACCAAAGGCAAGGAAGCAAAATTTAATAGGGGCAATACCATCTAAAAAATATTTATATTTTGGATTAAAAAATTTCCTTAGTTGAAAGAAAAATCAGTTTTAAAAATAGGGCCTTTTCCCAACAAGTCACTTGTTTTACACACATCAGTCATCAGTATAGCTGATAGATGAAAAGAGCTATGGGTAATAGTTCTCTCATAAGGTATAAAGCTAATGGAATAAGTAATGGGAAACCAAATAAAATGTTGCATCCAGTAACAAAAAGTAAGTTTTAAAGCGAGGAAGAATGTCATTACTCATAAAAAGTTCACCTAAACATAATTCCACGAGATGCAAAATAATTGGTGTGAAACTGTGAATGGAGAAGTATGAACAAATAAGTATATACAAACCTGGTGACAGTATAGATAACCAGCACCAAGTCGAAATTTTAAGTCACAGAACCGCATCTTTTGCATGTCCACAGCTTTGAAGTTAGGCAATTTTGCACCCATTACTTCACCTACAACTGCTTTCTGTTTCTGCTGCAGTTCTCCAGTAACAATGGATTCCCATTTTTTAAGAGCTTCCTCTTTGTTGTTTTGAAGCCAATAAAATATAGGTTCACTATAATCCATTGCAGATGGATCCCTCAAATCATTGCAAAATATGTCCTACAAGTGAAAAACCAATTTTTACATCTACCAAAAACAAAAGGTGGCAAAAACAGTTTATTCCTAAAAAAGGGAATGAACTCCCCACCTCTATGAGGAAATATCCAGAAGGGTCATACTGCCCGGCCTTTTGCATCGCCTGGTCTGTCAAGCAGTAGATTTTGTCCCTCAATTCAGTCAAGGTTTGTCGTCCCAGGACCAAGAGTTCTTGGGTCTTGAAACATTTTAAAAGAAACATAAGTAACAGCTTGTTTAGGAATATAATCTAAGAAATAGCAAAGCAAAATGAGAAATGCAATGTATGGAAAATGGAGATACGTTTCCTTATTATACTACCAGGAAATTTTTTTCAAAGATTCATTGATTGATCGGAGAAAATAAGACACTGAAGGTTTTTTTTTTTTTTTTGGGGGGGGGGGGGGCGGATAGGCCAGGGTCAGGAAACTCTCAGGTCTCTTCCCCAATAGTTCATTTGGCAAACCTGTTCTGCCACTTTACCTACATGGGTAACAATGGGAGAATCTAGTAACCATAAGATTTGAAAGTGGTTTATCGGTTTCTTTGAGAAAAGAGTTTGCAAGTATATATATATATTTTATAATTGTGTATGTAATGAGATAATTGTCCCAATTTCCAGAAGCTATTTGCCATTAGCTTATGAAAGCATCTCCAGTCAGTTTTAATATGGATCCCATCCTTAATACAGACTAGACTGTCTGCCTAAAAAATTTGGATTGGGCAAAGTTTGTATCCTCAGAAGTTTGGGTGGATGCCCAGATAATGTAACTTCACAGTGTTCCGGAAGCATCTGGTGTTTTCAGGGGTTCAAATACACCAATTATCTACTTTATATTACTGACTACATAATCTTGACTGGATAGCATAGAGTTCATGGGCAGAGCCCAACATGGGCAGTGAATCAATTTACTTCAGCATGGCAGGAAATTTCAGAGCAGTACCTTAAGCCATTTCTTCGCATTATGGTAAACCTCAATGGAGAGGGCAACTTCTGGATGCCTAACAGAAACGTGTTCCCGTAGGTTTGATAGTTTCACCTGCTTTTCATTATGATATAAACAGAAATAAATGAGCAATTTCAACCTTTTCTGTCATAATGAGCAAATTAATCCAACATTCATTGACAAACGTGTGCAATCAAACAAGAAAACAATACACAACTAGGAAAATGGTAATGTAACTTTCATTGAACTGAACCAGTTCATAGTGAAACATTTAACATGACAATGCCCATATGCACTTCTAAAAGTATAAGGAGCCCAAAAGGAGGCTTCACCTCTCAGATTTTGACTTTTGTTTTTAAAATTTGCAATCTGTCTTACTAATATGGTCCTACATGTTTCTTAAAATAGTGTCTTGAATTTCTGTCCCCAATATCCCATTTTCATTTCATTGAACTTATAGCTACAACTCTATATAGCAGGGTGGTCGGGTTAGCAGATGAAAAGCACTGGGTCCTAATATGTTGGGGTAACTGATTAATGATGTGCATCTAGACTTTTGAGTAATGCATATGAGCTTCATCAAAGGGAATAAACTAAAGATAAAATAACATAGCACTTTCAAGAGCAACAATCTACCACTTGGCAGGATCATCATAAACTCTAGCCAGTATGAATGAAAAATAACTAAATATTCAGTCTTCGCTGCCAACAGAAGAACTAATTGGTCAAAATACTAAACAAGACCATAATATCTTTCCACACAGTAAATAGCAATTGAAGAAAGGTTAATCAGGAAGAGGAGTTATTTACTTGAATAATGTCAACATAAATACAGGTAAAGTTAAAATGGCAAACGGAATAGAAGATAACTTCAAAAACATAACATTAACTCTTCATAGTTTTAAGCTCTACATGTAATTTATAGGATATAAGAGAGAAACAAACACTTATAATGGGCATCGTTTGAACAAACCTTAGCTGCTGCATTGGAAGACCCAAGTGGTTTCATCTTTTCAGTTCTATCTGAGGACAGAACAATGCTGTTGTTTGTTTTGCAACTAGGGCTAGAATACGATTTATTAAAAAAAAAAAAAATTAGTTCAATAAAAAATGAAGAGTCAAATCATTGAATCAGTTCCGGAGTCACGATACGAACTTGAATGAATGCAGTGTCACTGTCGCTTTATCTTCATCTTGCTTTTTCTTTATTTTTGCAATTTGCTCTACTTTAGTGATATAAGTTTCCTGAACATGTGGCGGCAATAAAGTTATTGAATAAAATAGAGAACTAATAAAATTCAAGTGAGCAATAAGCCAATAACAATGTCCTGCACCGATTTCCATTTCAATAAAATGACCAACCTCCTCAAAAAATTTCGATACACTCAAAGAATAAATAAAAGGCCAGAAAAAAGAGAGATTATGATTCAGACCACTTCAACTCCAAAGGACAAAATTTAAGAAAAAGAGGTTAGTTGTTAAGACTCGAAAAGAAAGTTGGTATGCCAGCACAAAATACAAAACAGTATGGGGGCAAGCAAGAAGAAGATTAAGTTACAACCCAGTAAAAGAGAGGGAGGGAGGAAGGGAGGGAGGGGGGATAAAGCAGCAACTTCAAAGCCCATCTTTTACATTTCAAATTAATTAAGAAATGACTTCATGCACGATACCAGGAAGGAAGATATCAACTTATTCTGATAAAAAATGCACCTCAGCAGTATGCTTATGTGCCATTCTTCTTTTTCTATTCCTCGATTTATCTTTCTGCAAAGTTACACTGCAATCTGGTTGAGCTAGATCTTCATTTCTTCCGCTTGAGATTTCTAAACAAGCATCTTTATCGTTTTCAATTGGATGATCATCTGATCTCCTAAATATGATGTGTAATATATCGTGAGACTGACAGAACTTAATAGTCTTGCCACAAAGTTAACTAGCAAATCAATAATTACGAGAAACATATAGAAATACTTAAGCTTCATACCGAGTGAATCAGAAAATGATGACATGAAAATGAGGTAGAGCCTCATTTAATTCAAGATTCTACTCAAATCACAACCCTATTTAACCTAGAAACATGGTTAATGGTAACAAAAGCAGAAAGTCTAAAAGAATTGCCATTTTCTTCTAATAAATTTTATCATGAAGTTGAAATAAATTGGAAGGATGTGCCATGATGACCTCCGCAATTAGAGCAACTACCTAAGGCAACAAAGTTTTATGCATTTATATGAGCAAACTTCGTGTATACAATCATTTTTCTACTTCTGTATAAGAATACTTACCCTCCCTTCAAAATGGAAGCCTCTTCTAAGGGAAGTAAAGGATTCTCGACATTTTCACCTTCCTACAATTGTCCCGTGAAAGATTCATTTAGTACATGTAGATATTAAACAGTATAAGCATACCATCAGCAGCATGCAAATCAATATATACTGGTAGGAAGCATACCTTATCAACATGTTTACGTGTCATTCTCCTCTGTCTCTTCCTCGTTTTATTTGTCTTTGAAGTTTTATTGCAATCAGGTTGAGCTAAATCATATTTTTCTACTTCAGACGCATCTAAACAAGAATCTTTATTGTTTGATATTCCATGATCATCTGTTCTGCTAAAATACAATGTAGAAGTATAAAAAAAAATACATAAATATTTAACTCAAAATCACACTAAGAAATTCAGGCCGCATATCTGTGATTAGAAGATAACAACGAAGAAACTTTTTCTTTTTCCAATGGGAACAAACCAGAAGATGAAATATATAACAAAGTAAAATTTTAGTTACATTCTGGATTCAATTCAAAAGTATAGTTTCACTAAGACTGGAAACAGATGCATAAAGGCCTGAAGGGTGCTAACAAGAACCAACTTCCCTAATCAGTGTCCCATGAAAATCAGAAAAAAGTAACTTCTCTTGCATAAAAGAACAAAAGACTATGAGATTCTTTTTTCCTCCTCCAAAGGACTATGATGCCGACTATCACTAGTTTCTTTCATGTAAATTTTATCATGAATTTAAAAACTTAAAAGACATAGGAAATTTGTGCCGTGATGACCCCTGCAATTGAAGCAACTAAAATGGCAAGCAATTTTAAATAATAAAAAAAACCTCAACTGATACCAAATATACCAGCAAATTAGTTCTTAGCAACATTTTGTGCACTTGTGTAGCTTACCTTTTATTGCATTTGGATGGTTCTTTTGAAGGTGGGAAAGGATTCTCAGCATCTTCATTATCCTGCAGTCGACAAATAGAATTTATCAACTTTCAACAAAGGAAAGCTAACATATCCCCAATCACACAATATGCACCCCAGTATGTAAGTGTGTGCGCGTGTATATATATATATATATATAAAAGAGTCTCACCCGAAAGGCTTCCTTCATAGCCATCTCCACCAGCTCTTCCTCAGTGAAAATTTTAAGCTCATCCACTCTACGTAGTAAAATAATAAAATAAAAAATACGATCAAATATTAACCATCAAGTTGAACTCCAAAGCAGATTTTGAGATTGAAATAAAAATAAAAATAAAAAAGTAATGGGAGAATGGCGTACGATATATCTTCTTCAAGAAATTCAGATAGTGCATCTGGAGATAATTCGTATTCCAAATTCTACACGACAAAGCAATAAAAACCATGAACAATGCAGCAAATAATTTAATAGAAAATAATAAAAGAAGTAAGATATCAACCTGAAGCTCTTGAAGAATAGAAGACTGAAAGAGAGGAACACTGGTTAGAGGACCCTCCATACTGGAAATATAGAGAGGTCCTCCTCTGGGGACGGTGAAAATCTCGCCGTTATCGCCATTGTTGTCGCTGTTGCAGTTATTGTTGTTAGGTTGAATCTCGAAGCCGTCTCTACGACACGTATCAGCCATCCCAGCTCAGTCGAGTTTTCAACAGAGCCGGCAGCAGAGAAACTAGGGAATTTGGCAGCGAAGGGTTTAATGGGTTTTAGACCGTTGAGATTGTATTGCCTTGATTTGAAAGTTTGTGGCTGAAGGAGCGAAGTAGGGGGCATAAACACCGACGAACAAACCCATCTACCATAGGGTGAAGTATTATTTTTTTCTTTTTATTGTTTTATATGTTAAAAACAACCCCTTTTTTAGCCAATAGTAAATTTTTATCTCTGTTGGAAAAAAAAAAAAAAATTCCAATAAAAAACTCACACTGCCATATTCCAAAACCATCAAAATTTAATTAAAAATCGTTAATCATAAAAATACTTAAAATCTTATTTAAACTCAACATTAAAACATAATTTTTGATTAATTATTGCAAAAAATTTGCTTTGTCACAAAAAAAAATTGCATTTTTTTAATTAAATCTTTCAAAAATATTATTTAAAGAGCTAAATCTTACTTGTCAATAGTTATTTTTAACTTTGTTTGACTTGAGTCAAGTCAATTTTTGTTTTATAATTTGTGCACACATATTTAATCAAAATAATTAAAATTTATGCACACATGTTTAATCAAATTAACATATATATATATATATATATATATATATATATTTATTTATTTATTTTAAAATTTTATAAATTTATAATAAATATATGATATATATTTATTATTATCTAACTTTAGATCAATATTTATGCAAATGATAAAATTAAATAATTTATATTATTTTGTTAATATTTATTTTTATAAATATTTTATTAAAATTTTAAAATATCTAAATTATTATTTTTATTTCATTTTGAATGGTTTACTAATTAATAGAGTTCTTTATTAATAAAAAATTTGTGAAGAATTCTAATCGCAATGTTAATATGCAAATTTTTTTGAATGAATTGTTGATTAAAAAACATTAATTATTATATTATTTAAGTAAAAATAATTTAAATTTACTTAATATGTCTAAAACTTCAAAATGAACTTATCCAACGGATCTAAAATGGTTTGTCTAATATTTTTTAGTTGGCATTTTATAAATTGGCTAGTTGGCATTTTTCTCTTGATCTTCATTTTGGTTGCTTCTAATTCATTATTTAAATTTTTATTAGTTTTAGTTGACAAAATAATTGTTATTTTTTCAGAGTTTTATAACTAAAAATATAATAAAATATTCAACATGTCATTTTTTATTTATTTATAAAAACTTGCACTATTTAATTGTATAATTATGACATTGTCATTACACTTTAAGTTTTGTTTTTGTTTTCTTTTTTGAACCACATTAGGAAGGGTGATGCGAACCGCTCGCCACGACTCTTATGATCTCCAAATCATGCGATTTGACAACTACAAGAAATACGGACAGAAACCCGACACCAATCTTAGCACGCAGATTCTACAAGAAAATGCTAGACTATGGTAGCAAGGAACTTACCTCCACACATGGATATACGTACCACGAGCCGAGACAAGGCGAAATGCCACAAAGGGTTGCTAATTCCTTTGATAAGTTTCTTGATAGAACAAGAGAAGCACTTGTGCTCTCAAATTTTGAAATCACTTCAAAATATTTTCATTGATTAAAATTCATGTCTCTTGTGTATTGGCAGCTGCTATACATATATATAGTTACAAAGGAAAACCTAAAAATGCTACAAGAAATCATAGCCATTGAATTTGATCCAATGGTTACAAAATTACAACAATTTGAATCTGTGCCGCGGCGGGAAAATAGTCATGCCGCGGCGCGCCTGGTTCTATCTGCCACACGCGTAGCCATGCCGCGACGCACAAATGTTCATTCCGCGGCGCACACATTTAGGATCTGCGCGCAGGTCTGGCTGTCAGGCGCGCTTGTCCGTGTCAGCGAGCACGTTTGGCATGTTAGCGCGCGCACGTCTGCCACAGTCCTCGTCATGCCACGGCGCGCATGCATCTTCGGCCCAAAACAGAAACCTCCTCACTGCGGCGCCACATTCTCGTGCCGCGGCGCGCACGTTTCCTTTGATTCAAAACAGAACGCCCTGTGCCGCGGCGCCCAAATACCATGTTGCGGCGCCCTTGTGTGACAAATCCAACGTCCAAAACAGAAACTCTCGTGCCGCGGCAGCGGCACACAAAATCCATGCCGCGGCGCAGCTCCAATTTTTTGAATTTGCCACTTGCACTTGTCTTCTCCTCTTCCATTGTGCTTGCATGCTTGTTTTTGATGTTGCATGCCATTTTGCACTATCTTTAGGCCTTTCTCAAGGCACGGCCCTAGACTCGTGTCGGGCCGTCTTTGGGAGGGGTTCCGGTTCGTATCAATGGGGATGTATGTGTTAGGTTTAAGTAAACTTCAACAATTCCATTTTGTGATTCAATGCATATTTAATTACGATTAGATCCCTTTTAATTGATGTTATTACTGACATAGCAGCTGCAGAGGTAGTGCTGAATCTACTCAAAAATCAAAATGATCTTTACCCACTTACACTAAATAACAGGCTAATGAGTGTAGGCTATACGTTATGCATATTGTTATTGGTCATTTTTCACTAAGCCAATAAGATAATATAAGAGGATGAAGGTACCTCCTACCTAATGGCTTCTACAGTTATACCTATGTACGTAGTGATGCCTCATGAATTCTTGTTCCAACAGCTGCATTTGCATTGACACGTAGTGTAATCGGTTAATATTGATCCTTTATTTTTGTAAAAGAGAAACAAAAAATGTTAAATATAGACTATATCAACGATTATAATTAAATAAATAGCATACAAATGTATTGTATTTAAGAATTTTTTTTTACTAACGAAAGTGTTCCAATTTTGCTTTTCAGTCTCCTTATATATCATGATGGCTTGTATCTCCATAGGATCTATATAGTTATTCTTCTTCAGCACAAATATTAATGAAATAGTCATTATCATAACTTTGTTACTTGTCATGTATGATTGAAATATCTTCTGTTTCAACATGCTCTATTGATTTTTCCACATCTCTGTTTTCTCTCTCCTTTGCCTTTCCCCAGAGAATTGCATACAATCCCAAACAAATTAATGTAGCTCCCAGGATTCTGGAAAAAGAAAAGAAAGAAGAAGCACATTTATCATATTTTTAGTGGTTTTTCAGGGTAAAACACAAATTATATTATTTATTACTTTAAGTTTAAGTTACGGATAATCTGATACTCATTTTCAATTTTATTGTAAATATTTTCTTGACTTTCCAGAGTAATGAATAATTTTACTATTAAAGATCCCAAGTGCAAGGTCTCTGCATTCCCTAGAAAAAACACCCTTACTTACGTACCCAATTGCAAGGCCTCTCCAATGAATAGTTCCAAAATAGCTACTATTACAGTAGCTAGAGGTCTAAATGCTGTAACAAAGACTGGTCCTTTTCTTCTAATTACCAAAGTTTGAACATATCCTGTGATACCAAAGATCACAATGCCCTATAAAATTATCAAGTTATATTAAGATCTTCATTAAAAAGTTTGTAACTCAAATATGGAAAATTCAGGAATGGTATGCAAATTAAAAGTGTGTGTATTCAGTTGATTCTTACACTATAAAGAGGAGCAAGCAATGTAATGTTTCTTGATAACTTCCAAGAAGCCGCTTTGTGATCCATAATTGCAGTCATAATTGTTGAGAGGAAAGTTCCTGATAAGCATGTTAGTGCTGTAAGTGTTATTGGTGCTGGGTACAATTTCACTGTTGTTGTCTGCATAATTCACAGTGACAAAATAACTTATTTGCTTTTTATCTTTAATATGTCTTATATACGTACATCAAGTGAAGTTATCTCTCGGTTTATTCAAAGTGATTTTAAATAAATTAAAGCATTTTTAATAATATTTGATAATTTATATACGAAATATTTTAAAATTTTAAAATAGTATTTTTAACTGAAGTAACTTTTAAAAGAAATAATTCTGAATGCATGCTCTAATTTTAAAATAATTATCATTCAAAATCACTAATAATATTTTCAACCCAAATATCAAAATATTTCTCTTAAAATTATTTTTAATCAAACTACTACATTTTAAATCATTTTAAACCATTTATAAAATAAGTACACTTAAACGGACATATTGGCTTAAAAATCTACTACTTTTTGTGATTATCACAATTATAATAAGAAAAATATTATTTATCTAAAGTTTGAGATGAATTACAAATAATGTGTTATATATTATTGGTAAGTACAGTTAAACCTATAAAATTGTATCTAATAAAAAATTGTCAAATTAATTGAAATTGTGATAAATTTATGATATATAACATTACTCGATTATGATGTGTATTCAATAAGAGCAAACTACAGGGGACCATTTTGTAAATGATGTGCCCGTTTGCAATTATTCTACTTATATTTGCAGAAAAAAACAAACATCATATCTGCATCCGCAATTCAGAGTTTGACATTACGATTAATTTTTGAAATTGTTTATCTTTTTTTATAACTTAAAAATTATAAGGAAAAAAAATAAACTCAGGTGAATTGAAAATTTTTATAATGTAATTTAGAATATGCAAAAATCAGAATGTAATTACAAATTTCGGTTACACATGTATAATCGATAATTTTCATGATCACAATGGCAATTAATTTTGCATCTATTAAATTATATTGTAACTATATTAAATAAATATCATAGAAAGAAAAAAAAACATGAGTAGAAAAGTGAAAATGAGAAGCACCTGTAAAATGTACGTTGCTGATAATGAAAAGTAAGAAACGATAAGCACAAAGAGAGCCCTTTATCCATTCCTTGTCAATGGTTCCAAAGGATGCAGCTCCACTATCTGATGAGTGTTTGGTGTGAGCTGGTATTACGACAATACCCTTATATACTGTTAAGAGTATTGCTCCAGTAAAGGTAATGACTGTTCCTACAACCTTGGCTTGGGCTCCCAGCTTGTAGATATCAAGTTTTTCCATCCTGAAATTGCACCATCCAAGTATGTAATGACATGATATAGTTATTTAATTGGTTTTATTTTTAATCTTTAAAATACATATATATATTTTTACGGAACACATATTTTTTACAATGTAAAAAAAAACATATGTGCAGTACCGACTGAATAGAGTTAAGTTAAAAACGCAATTCTACATTGTGACTTTGCCCAGGAAAATAGTGCAATTGATATTTAGTTACCTGAATAAAACTGCTAAGATAAATGTAATGGAAGGAACTATGTTGCACATAGCAGATGCAAAAGTTCCAGAAGTGTCTTTCAGTCCCATGTAATATAATGTCCTTGCGAATACTGCCCTGAAAATGATATTGAATGGAAAATTAAGTGATGTTAAACCAACATATGTGCTACAATTAAAGGTCACATCTTTAAAAATTCAAGTCATGTACTTACCCTACAAGACCCAAAAAGAAGACATTTCTCAAGATTGGTATGCTGATTTTACTCTTATTTTTCCTGTTTTCAAATCTTGGAGTTAGATGCATCTTTACAGGTTTCTACACCACTAGTTATCAATGGTTGAGATGTTAAAAAATAATATTCTTTCTTTTGTTAGTTATAGATCTCAACAGTTATGATTAAACATTGTAATAATTTGTGTTAAAAATTAGGATAGTTAGATCCTATCACCACATGGCCACACACACGTATATATTAGATAGTTTGTATTATTTGATTCTTTATATTAAAATTAGTGTCATTTAATTTTTGCTTTAATTAAAATTTTATTTTTTATGTCACTTTATTAAAATGTGAATAAAGCGCAAGTCTTAACCGAATAAAAATGCAATTAATACAAATTATTTAAGAGAAAAATTAAGAAAATTAATATTTCAATAAAGATATTATTGATATGTATTTTCTTTAAATTTTAAAATTTTAAAAATACAAACTATAATTTTTTTTAAATGGAAATCAACATTTTATTATTGAAAAAGTTCATTTTAAATTTTACTCTTATTATTGTTAAAAATTTATGTTTTAAACATATTTTGATCACATAAAGAAAAAAATATTTTAATAAAAAAATAATTAAAATAATATAAATTATCATCAATTAGCAATTTTTTTCAAAAACAAATGCAACAAATTAACTCAATTTTAATATAAGAAATTAAATGATATCAGCTGGCTAATCTAGAACACTATAATACACTTTTGTCTACATTTTCTTAGAGAAATTTTATATAACCCAATTTTACACTTATACCTACTATAACATGCCATATGTAAAAATTATTTTAAAAATTAGAAAATTATTTTTTTTTTTTGGATAATGTTAATACGTGATACAATATAAATGATGATATAGGTATAAAAATGAATTCAAATTTAAGTATATGTATCAGTCCTCTATTTGATTATGATTGAAGTGGTCTTTGAACGTAACTTAACTTGAAACTTCACTTTCTTTTAGAAGATTCTTTAATAATTTATAACCATACATATAATATATGTTATACCATGCATGCAGATAAAATCTAAAACTTCTCTGAAATGAAGGATCCAAAATAAGGTTGAAAGATAAAACATAATTACATCAATTTAAGTATAAAAGTAAGATTACACAATTAACCATTGGAGCAAAATATAGTTACTGAAAAAGAAGAAGAAGAAGAAGAAAGAGACCTTTCAAAAAGAAATGCAAGAATGGCAGCAGTCAGAGTCCCAAAAGCATGTCCATATGCAACAAGAACATAAAGGCTCATGCCTTTGTCTAGAAAGACCTTGGAGACTATGTTGTAGACTGCAAAACATGCAGTGGAAAATATAGAAAGAATAAATGGTGGAAACTCTTCAATTAGTATTTCCCTCTTACTTCTCATGACTCTCCCTTCTTTATCTTCCATTTTCACTAATAGTCGATCACTCTATTTCATTCTTTAATGCTCTCTTTAATTTATAGCAATCAATTGGCCAAAACTTTTTCTCTAAATGATCATATACTATGCTATGTGTCAGAAAAAATGGAAAAAAATGAGTATTTAGACTCATGGTTAAATACCATTTTGATGCATCATTTTGAGTGGGACTCACTTGGTTTAAGTTTAGGATCGTGATTGATTTGAGTTCTCCTTCGCGAGAGCTTCAAAATCATATATTTATACACTCAAAATGGGATTGAGATGAATGAGAAATTGTGTCTCAAAATTTACTCATTGAGATGAAAAAAATGTTGTATTTTTGGTTTATCCCACATGGAAAAAATACTAACACATGAAATGCTTTATATAGCATTTGCTTTCTTATGGGAGGAGATTTATTGTTGCAGTTTCAGTAGCTCAACAGTTACAAAATTAAATCAGCATTTGTGATAGAGATCGGGTAGAAATTCAGTTCGTACAAACAGTTTCAGTTTGGTATTCTTAAACCGTTTACGGGCCTCAATCTTTCTTTTCATTTTCTTTATTGTAATTTACAGTTTCTTTTATTTATTCTATAATTTTAATTCATTTTATTAATTTATAATATTTAATTTTCTATTTATCTAATACATTAATTTTTACACACAAATTCTTAATGTAGTGATATATTGTTGTTAGGAGTTTTTAATTGTGTTAGATTAGATTAATTTATTGTTTTTTCGCAACTTCTTTTTATCCATATTTTATGCCACTTAGTTTACTTTTTGTTCAATCTTTATTGTGAGTTTACTTTTTGTTCAATCTTTATTGTGCACAAATCAAAAAATATATTTTTTTCTTTGTTTTGCATGTGGCATATATATGTTTGTTTTTTCTCCTTCATATCCTAAAATACGTATATTTTTTAGGATTAAAAAGTAAAACTAATTTAATATTTGGGTAATATAAAAATTAGTATTAAAAAAATTACAAAATTACCCTTCAACGGGAATAATTCTTTAAATGAAAATATTGTTTAAAATGATATGAAAATAACAATCTTCGTCATTAAAATTATAATTAATGTGTATATATATATATATGTTATTTAATAAAAATTAAACTATTACATATTTTTATGTTAATAATTTATTACCTACATGAATAACTTAATACTCCCATATGTAGGGACATCCAAAATCATGGAGCATAGAATAACATTTGTTGATAACATTACATATATATATATATATATATTACAAAGAATGACATCAAGAAAAATGGTGCCTCTTAATTACCAAAATTAAAAGAAAGAAAATACTTAATTGGGTAGTGAAAACTAATAAGGGAGGAGTTTGGAGCAACTCTCGAACTTATCATTTAAATTGGGAAATTCTTTGTCATATAATGAAATGTTAAAAAAAAAAAAAAAAAAAAACTCAGAAATCAGAATCAATATAGCTCTATTCCTCTATTCCATTTACCAATCCAGAAAGTGTAGTCAACACCTTTAATGAGAAATGCTCGAACATCTTTTAGTCCCATCAAACTTTAGTAAACATACCCTAAAAGTTGAAATAGAAATGCTCTATCAGTTGTTTTCGCATTAATAATATGAGACCCTTTATTTTTAATCTGAGGCATCAACCCACTAACATGTTCATTTTTATTAGCTAGCTTTTAAATACGAGTCTACTTATGATCAAATTTGGTGCAATTTATAATAATTTACGCAGCACATAAATATTTTTTTTTTTTTTTGTTAGAAAGCAATGAAGATAAATTAAAAATGTGAATATGTAGAGTTTTTCTTATAGTAATCATTTCATATTGAACGGAAAGTATTTTGAAATACCACTTGCATTATAAATAGTGGTTGGTGTAATTAAAATAAAATCTTAAAAATCATGCTTAATTTATCGCTTGAAATACATAACTTACCATTCATACTTAAAAATCATTGTCAACCAAAAACTAAAGAAAAAGAGAAACAAATAACCCACATTTTTTTAAGGTCACAAGAGCCACACAAATAAAGAAGGGATAGAGTAGGATTCTTTTTCCTCCTCCTTTTATAAGAAGAATAGAGTAGCTAGGTTTATGTATGTTAAAAATATTCAATAACAAGCACCAAAAATAATAATAATAAAATTTATTTCAATAAATATAATACAATATTTGATTAAAACTAGTATGTATTTTTACTTGCATAATTTATCTTTTAAATCAAACAATATTTGATATAGCTTAAATGTGTAACATGAAACAAGAAATAATGAGTCTTAACGCCAAAACACTAGCTAGATGAACTACGATTTTTGTTTACATAATTGTTGTAGAAGGAATTGAGCTTTATATTCTTGTTTCAATTGCATAAACTATGTGTAAGTAGTGATTTACTAACTTTATAGCACTTACGTGTACTATATATATATATTATAGACGCACCTACATAACTTTAAATTTGATGAATCAAACTTTAGAGTGTGAGAAGCCCATGAGTCTATCACGTATAATAAAATATTTTGTCAATCTCATTATAAATCTACAATTGCTTATTTAATAAATGACTACACTAATTTTATCTTAACATATTTTATAGATTATTTAATATGCCTTATCATGCGAAGTGGTATAAAATGATCGTATGAAATAGATGAATATCTTCTGTGATCTTGAGTCAAATCCATCCTATTCATGGTAAAATAAATGGCCAATAATTAAGTTTCCTAAAAGAAAGAAAGAAAGAAGACCAATATGGAGTTTCATGTCAGCATTGTCTATTGGATTTTGATCATGTGTAAATTTTTTTTTTTTTTTTTCAAATAATATTTTAGTGTGTGCTGTACCTATGACTTGAAACTAGAAGAAACAAATCTTACGGCCAGACTACTCAGTAAACCACAAAAATACTTACCACTGTACCACAACAACAACGACTCACATTGGTCGTCGTGTGTATTGAAGAGCAATCTACCGGGGACGATTTTGTAAATGATGTATTCATTTGCAATCTAATTTTTGAATGGCGTCTACATTAGAATCAAGACTTGCTTATTATAACTTACTCCTAATAATCCTCCCTCAAAAAAGAAGAATCTTTCTGAAATTTCTTCTTTTTTTAACCCAAAAAAAAAAAGAGCAGCTGCTTTCAACTTAATTTGGTTGGTTACAAATGTTTAATACATAACACATTAAACACTAGCTATCATTTGCTTACTATGTTATAGTGACGTTCTTGGTAACAACTTGTCTGTCACTGATATGTAAACTTAATTTGTGGAGGATTACAGCAATCACAACATAGGCCAAGACCTTTCGAAAAAGAAATGCAAGAACAAAGTAGTAGCTAATTTAAATGATTGTCATAAAAAAAAATATTATTTTTTATTTTGAAGTTTTAATGACGGTCATTTTTAAAACGATCTTCATTGTAATTTTAAAATTTATAATCGTCATCGTTACTTTATGTACACATTTTTAATAACGGTCATTTAAAAAAAAAAAAAACTGTCCTTAAGAGCCATTTTTAGCATAGTGCAGAGACGTTGCTGAAATTAAGGTAAGGATAGCAGTAGCTACAGTCGCAAAAGCATATAAAGGCTCATGCTCTTGCCATTAGTTAAGTTTGATCCGCTCAGCATTAATTAATTAATAGATAAAGGAATAAGATATGACTCTAGTAGATGAGGCTCGTCATATATATAAACTCTACTGTCAAAAAGTTTTCCTTTTCGATTTGGTCATTTAAAAGGGTATGTTTAGGAATGCAAATTTGACAGGCCAGGCAAACTCAAGTCTAAAATTTCTGAGTTCGAGTTGGACAGAATTTTCAAATTAAATGGAAACCTAAATACGAGCTTAAAATTATTTAGATAGATTTTCAACTATGAAAAATTAACTTAAGTTTAAATTATACAATAATTTATAAAACAATGTCATAAAAATGATCAAGAATTAAAATTAAATTAATATGTAAATTTTATGAATTTTTTTTATTAAACAATATTAATTCTTATTTCATTTCATTTAAGTAAAAATAATTTAAATTCACTATAATATGCATAAACTGCAAAACGAACTTATCCAACTAATCTAAAATGGTTTGTCTAATATTTTAAACTGACATTTAATAAATTTGCTGGTTAGCATTTTTCTCTTAACCTTCATTTTGGTTGCTTCTAACTAATTATTTTAATTTTTTATTAGTTTTAGTTGCCAGAATAATTGTTAATTTTTTTTTTTTTTGGAATTTTAGAACTAAAAATATAATAAAATATTCAAAAATGTCAGCATTTTTTTTTTTTAATAAAAACTTGCACTATTTAATTGTCTAAATTATATCATTTTTTCTTCTGTCAAGTGAGAAATTTCATTGGTCTAAATTAAAACTTTACCACTTTTATAACTAATAATCAACACTGAAAGAAAATTTTCATTGATCATGTGGCTAATAAATAGTAATGGCTTGTATCTCCATGGGATCTAAGTAGTTGTTCTTCTTCAGCACAAATATTAATGAAATATTCATTATCATAACTTTGTTACTTGTCATGGATGATTGAAATATCTTCTTTTTCAGCATGCTCTATTGACTTTTTCACATCTCTGTTTTCTCTTTCCTTTGCCTTTCCCCAGAGAATTGCATACAATCCCAAACAAATTAGTGTAGCTCCCTTAATGCTGGAAAAAAAAAAAAAAAAAACACATTTATCTAATTTATATTCTCAATGGTTTTTGAGGGAAAAAAGCAAAAAAGGCAAAAAAGGCAAAAAAGCGAAAAAGGCAAAAAAGGCTATTGTCAGGTAAAACTGAATTTACTATTCATAATTTTACAATATAATTTTATTCTTTTACTTGAAAATAGTCATATTTGACCTAAAAAACAATATCTTTGTGTCTGCCAATAGACTTACCCATTATATTATTCATTACTTTGGATAGAGATGATTTGGTACTCAATTTCAATCGCATGTTTATTTAATATAAATATTTTCTTAAAAAGTGTTGTAATATAATTATAAAGTCAAAATTATTATCAATATGATATCACTTAATTATGAAGCAATAAATAATTTCTCAAGATAAAGAGTTGCATAATTTATTAAAGTCCCAAGTGCAAGGTCTCTCCAACCCTAGTAAACACACCCTTACTTACGTTCCCAAATACAAAGCCTCTCCAATGAATAGTTCCAAAATAACTACTATTATAGTAGCTAGAGGTCTAAATGCTGTCACAAAGATTGGTCCTTTTCTTCTAATTACCATAGTTTGATTATAACCTGTGATACCAAAGACGACAATGCCCTATAAAATTATCAAGTAGTTAAGATCTTCATTAAAAAGTTGTAATTGAAATATGGAAAATTAACGATTGGTATTCAAACTAAATGTGTGTGTATACAGTTGATTCTTACACTATAAAGAGGGGCAAGCAATGTAATGTTTCTTGATAACTTCCAAGAGGCTGCTTTGTGATCCATAATTGCAGCCATAATTGTTGAGAGGAAAGTTCCTGATAAGCATGTTAGTGCTGGGTACAATTTCACTGTTGTTGTCTGCATAATTCACGGCAACAAAATTTCTAATTGATTTTAGAGATGGTAAAAATGAATTTATTTACCTTTTATCTTTAAGCTGTGTTTTATCAAGTGAAGTGATCTCCAAGTCATATATATATATATATATATAATAGCTTATTGAAAATGATTTCAAATACAATAGAGCACTTCAAAAGTAATTGTTTTATGAAAAGTACTTTTAAAAATTTAAAAAGCATTTTTTTTTTTTTTTTTTTTTTTGCTACATACAAGCCTCGAACTCGAGAGCTCCCCCTTATTAGGGCGGTTACAATGCCATTGGGCTACCAGGGCCTTGGCAAAAATTTAAAAAGCATTATTTGTGCTTGTAAATTAAAAAACCACAAGGAAAAAAAAAAAAAAAAAACTCATAGAGTTAGTTCTCAAATTTACATTTAAGTTCTCAAATTTTTAAATTCTATAATTTTGTTCTCAAAATTTTAAAATTTTGCACATAGGTTTTTAAACTTTTAAGTTCTACAATACAGTTCTTAAATTTTTAAAAATTTATACAAAAATTTTATCTTGGGATACTAAAATACATGTTTTTGAATCAAAATTTTAGAATCTATGTATAAATTTTTAAAAATTTAGAGACTAAATTATAGAATTTAAAAGTTTGTGAATCTAAATATAGATTTTGATAAAGTTTAATGGTAATTTCAATCTATTTAGTTACCTGAATAAAACTGCTAAGATAAATGTAATGGAAGGAATTATGCTGCTTATATATAGCAGAAGCAAAAGTGTGTTTCAGTCCCATGTAATACAATGTCCTTTCGAACACTACCCTAAAATTGATATTAAATGGAAAATTAATTGAAGATTTAGTGCTAAACCAACATATATATTATACTAATTTTAACCTAATATATTTTATAAATTATTTAATATAACTTAAAACGAATTTCACAACTTGAACGACTCATTTTGTGATGCATATCTAATTACGATGACGTCCCTTTTAATTGGTGTTTAATTAGTGATAGAGCAGAGGTAGTGCGATGTCCACTCAAAACGACACTTTATGTAAGAGTCACTAGTGCTGGATACAATTTCACATTGTAATTTATAAAAACAAAATTTTTGATTAATTTTAAATATGGTAAAAATAATTTATTTATTTTCTGTGATCTTAACTTAATATGTCTTATCATGTGAAGTGGTAAAATATGATCTGTATAAAACAGTTGGATATCTTTTGTGATCTCGAGTCACACCCATCCTATTCAAAGTAAAATACATGACTACTAGAGAAATGTGAAATTGCAACTAATGAGATAATAAATAATGACGATTCAATGACTTTTGGTCAAGCAGTATATTTGGTGGTGGAGACTCTTCGATTAGTATTTCTCTCTTGTTAAAAATCATCACCATTTTTTTCTTTTTAATAATTCTCAATTATTTTAGAAATATCTTTGAAGGATCTAAAAGGTGTTAGAAGGTGTTGGAAGATTCTAGAAGGTGCTGGAAGATTCTAGAACATGCCAGAAGATACGTAAAGAATGTAGAAGGTCTCGGAACATCCTAGAACTTGGATAAAGAAACTAGACAATCCTAGAGTATTTTAGAGTTGGCTAGGAGATTCTAGAACTTAGTAGTAGTTATGTAGAAAAATCTAGAAGGTTGTACACTATGTGTATGTATAGGTGATGAGTTTAGTTGTGTATTGTGTGTTAGTAAGTTCCTATTGAGTGTTTGTATTTCTCTTCAAGTTGTGAGAGGTCTTTAGAAAATATTATAGTGTCTTTTATTGTGTGAGTATAATACAAGTAATTTATTTACTTGTTTTGGTCCAATATTAGTAAATTTAGAGTTATACACTCTAAATTTTTTTCAACATCTCTTACTTCTCACTCACTCTATTTCACTGCTATGTCCACCCAATATAATACTTCAGTTCTACTTTCTACACAGATTCTTGAGATGATAGATGTTTAAGGTGGTAATGTCTTGTGAAAAGTCTTTTTTTTTTTTGCATGTATGAAAATTTTTTGCAATTTAAGTAGTAAAAATTTCATTCTTTCACTAAAAATTCAAGTTCGAATCCCACTCAAATGTGTGAGTGTGTTTTCTTTTTATTTATTAATAAAAAGAAGAAAATTTTAGAATTTTTTTTAAATAAAAAAAAAATGATAATGCCTAGTCTTTTTACTGTTAAAGTAGCGTCAGCGTCAGCGTCAGCGTCGTTAATTTAAAAAAAAATATTCTTGAGATATAAAGATGTTCAAGGTTGGTAATGCCTTGTTTTTTACGATCAAAGTGCTGTCATATTAATAAAATTTGTTATTGTTCTCTGACTGGTATATATGTATTAATTCAAGAAGAAATCCGATTCTCGTATATGTTATTGTTCGGCCCTTCCTATTTTACTTAGAGTCGAGATGTTTTCTTGCAAGGAAGTTGCTATCTCTGAGGACTCAAAGGTATGTGATTCGAATCTTAACAATTGCATTTTAAATTTTCTCTTTTTAATTTCCATTCTAAGCATATGCTACATCAAATTAAGACGATTTTTGGAGGCCCTCAATAAGCATTCCCGTATTTTTTAAAATCTCTTGTAGTTCAAGTGGTAAGACTCTCGATCCCCAACAAAAAATTTAAGTTTGAATCCCACTCGAATGTGTGAGCGTGTATTTTCTTTTTATTAATAAAAAGAAAGAGACATTAGAACCCTTTTAAAAAAAAGTTTGATCTGCATTAATTAACAAATAAAGAAATATGATATGATTCTAGTGGATGAGGCCCAATTTTCTTTGTTTTGTTTTGTTACTACTGGATATACTACTGATTTAATGACCTACTGTAACAACAATTTAAGCAGTAAGTTCAATTTTATGTAAATCGCTGTGCAACAGCGTTTTAATCTAATAAATTTACATTTTTGTCTTTTTTTATTAATTCAATTCTTCATGTATTTCATATTCGAAAAGATTTCATAAACTCCAATACAATCACCATCTCCCATCTCTTTCTCTCTTTGCTTTCTCAGTTTTCGTCATTGCCGGCAATTAGTTCCAGTTCTTTTCCATGTTATATAATATATATGATCATTATTATGAGAAATTTAAAGTCAATGATGTACCAAGAGTTTGTCCAAGAAATGTTTAGTTTTTATCTTAAAACTATGAAGAATCATTCACTAATGGATTGAAAATTGTGTTAATAATTTTTCTATCAGTGACACCATTTTCATTTTCACCAAGGCATTTAAATTTATTTATTTGATAATATGGAAAAAAAATCATTCTTTTGTAAATCATATGAATATTTCTTGGTGCAGACAGTCGTTCAATTTTTTGCTGTAAATCATATTGGGCATTAATAATTTAGAAGGAATTAATTATACTCTGTTTTTGCTAGGCAAAACAGAGTATACATACATGTATGTAAATTGTTTACATACCATGTAAATTGTGTTACATACTCAAATTTCTCATATACTTGTACAGAATCATTCTGCTCCAAAATGCATTTGACTGAAATTGCAACTTTTATGTTATTTGGATTGGATTTAATACCTTATGCTATGCTACTTTGACTTAGATCAAGAACATATGTAATATTTTCTTCCTTGATAACTATTTGAATTTATTTTCTGTATGCATCACTAGCTATGACAATCTTAGAGCTTGTGCTTTGACTACTTTGACATTATTCTATTTTTATATTTTGCAAGTAAGATTATCCATCTAGTATTTGGAACAACATTGATTGTGGTTTAACTTGATTTTTCAAAACATCATTTTAGTTATCTTAAACTTTGTTGTTGCTTAATTTCTTTAGTTAGTGACTTCTTTTTAATTTGATGGTTTTATGTATATGCTTAACTTTTTCTTTTTTGTTTCTTATGTGCACTCTATTGAAACCATTACTTGTTGTATGTAAACGAGTGTACATACTGTGTAAACCATTACCTGTTGTATGTAAACTTGTTTACATACTGTGTAAACTATTATCTGTTGTATGTAAACCCATTTACATAGTATGTAAACTCTGTAACAGAGTATGTAACAGGGTTTACATACTATGTACACTCTGTTACATACTATGTAAACAGATTTATATAGAATTCATGCTATTTGAAGATGTCTCTTCCAGATTTTAGATCATAATTTATGCAAGAATTATAGAATCTGATTTTCTTCTTGTTTGTGAAATCAATCTTTTGTTGCGAGACAGTATCATGTGAAAATCAATCTTTTTATATGTTGATTATGTATATCACGTAAAAAAGGGCGATGGGGAAAGTATAATAGCACGACAGATCTGTTTTCTAGTTTATTTGTAGTTATTTATTAGACCTAAAGGATATTAATATAATCTACATAAATTATGGTAACAAAAATGCATAATTTTATTAATTATAAAAATATTAATTTACAATCAGATTCTATGTTGTTTTTATCGAAAGCTCATATACTACTAGTACAAGACAAACAGATATATAAAAATAGTTATAAGTGTGGCTTCGTAGATTTTTTATCAATGTATTTATTAACCATCGATGACATACTAATAATATATAGGTGATCTCCTTCCAGCTCATCGTATATAAAAATATCTACTGTCTACAATCCAGGAGCTATTCTTTCTTCTTTTTTTCCCTTTTCTTTTCAATTTAGCCTTTTAATTTTACCTGTTGCAAAAAACAAAAAACAAAAAACAAAAAATTATGTCTAGGGATGCAAATTTGGCAGGATAGACAAAAACAACTCCAAAATTTTGAGTTTGAATTGGGTTAGGACAGACATTATATGTTCCCAGATCTTTTAAATTAAATGAAAGCTTTAAATAAGAGTTTAAAATATAATTTTAATTTTAAAAATTAATTTAAATCAATATAAAATTTTAAATTATACAATATTTTATAAATTAATGTCATAAAATTATCAAGATATACATGTTTTATTGAGAAAAGTGACATAAATGTTCTTCAATTTTGATTATTTGTATTGTTTGGTCTTAGATTATAAGTAGTGTCATTCATTCCATAATTTTAGAAAAAGAGTCCAATTAAGAAAAAAAAATAATTGTTACAATTTTCTAATTAAAATATTTTTTTAAAAAAGATTAATTAAGAATAAATTATATTATTTTAATATTTTTAATATTAAAATATTAATTTAAAAAATAATATTTTAATTAAAAATTATTAAAATTATATATTTTATTTTTAATTAATTTTTTTAAAATTAAAAAATTAAATAATATTATTTATAATCTAAATAAACTCTATTAATTTGCTACTTATCTTATTAGATCGAAACCTAACTAATACTCAAGTTTGAACGGCTTAGAGTAAAAATATATTTGTCCCTAAGCTTAATAAAAAAAACAAATAATAGTGTGAGGCCGAACTTATTCAAACTAGCATGTTTAGTGTAACGGTTTGAGAGTTTGCGTAGCGAAATTTCGATCGTTTGGCGCCAATACTTTTTAAGTAAAAGCCAGCTTATCACTTATCGAGTTCAAAGCACGACCCTTTGTCCAAAGACTTCGGTGCTCCTTAAGAAGGTAACAACAAGAATTAGTCTCAACGAGTTTCGCACGCATGCGACTTACTGATTGCTTCGTGGCATCAAAGTTATCTTTACTAAGACTCCCGTCCCATCGTAAGGTTCCACATCATTAAGGCATTATGTCGCACGACTGCTCACTCAAATGTGCCTGTCACACATGTTGATAGCAAGTAATACTACAATGTACCAAGACTAGTCGACTTTCTATACCTCTTGTCAGGTCTCTTCATGCATACCCTCGAATAGATAATCTTGACACTAAGGGCCATTTTGATGCCCAAAGGTCTTCTTCTTCTTGCACCTCTTGTGCACATATGCTTGATGCTCCCTAGCATACTTACCTCAAGCAAACACCCATGCCAACTTGTCTTCAAGTCATCCAAGCAAGTGTGTCTTCCATGCAAGTAAGTTTCATTCATACAAACTCGCATGTTGCTTGAGTGAGCAACTCTTTGATCCGAAGCCCTACAATTGATGCATTCATCTTAGCACGTTGTCGTCCACTTTTGTGCCATTAAGCTTACGGATCCTTGGTGCTTGGCAGAACCCTTGACCAACGCACCTTCCTCCTCGACATCACGGTCATGAGTGTTGTCACATTCGTAATGTGTCTTACTTAGAGCAACGCTGCCTCATTAGCATGCCACTACTTCTTTATTGCACCATCACTTGTGCCACACCGCCTACAAGGCTTGCCGCGTTCCCACGAAGCTACCATCACAAGCCAACATCGAATATACTGCGGGGCATACCCATCCGTCATGTATAGCCTCTCGTATAGGAACTATGCGCAGTATCGACCCTTTCGCATCATCGATACTGTTCCTAAGACTCCCAGTCTTAAGAAAACACTGACATGCCCACTTAGCACAATCAATGCGCCCCCATGGCCATTCTCTAGCCCACAAGTAGATCACTTCGCACACCGTGCTCACGGGTGCTTGGGATGGTGGAGAGCTTGACACTATGTCTCCTCTTAAAGAGCTCTTAGAACCATTTTATTAGTTTTAGAAACAAACATTAATTTATTTGAGGAGACATAAGCTTAAAATAATTCAATAATAATTATTTTATCCATTATCAGTGCCCTTCATGCAATCATGACACTTAGGCATGCTATGATGTTCGCTGTTTAAGGCTTTAAGCTTTAGGTTTGCCGCTAAAAGCCTAAAACCCTTCCCTAAACCCACCAAACCAAATCAAAAACCACGTTTTACTCATCATTCCATCCTGTATCAAAAGGACGCAAATTTAGCCAACACCCTTTTGTTTCAATAATTAGGTTAGCTCTATGTGTGATTCCAGTGTCAATCATCACCATGATATCGTTTCGGGTTGTTCGCAATCGATCCTTATCATCCCTAACTCACTACATTTCCTCAGCATATTCCACCACCACCAACAACAAAGTTCCACTTCTTTACAAACCCAAAACCGAAGTCGGCGATCTTAACACCACCACTTATCAGTTGTTATCATGGGGCAGAGGCGCCTCAGGTCAGCTAGGTGGTGGCGTCGAAGAGATTCGGCTTTACCCGACCCCAGTTGCTAATATCATTCTTCCCTCCTCATCTTTCGCTTTTTGTCCCACCCCAGGTCGGCTTCCAATGCCCAATGACTCAAATAAAGGTAATACTGCTCGTGGTGACGGTAAAGTCGAGGTGGGTATTTGTTGTGGTTTGTTTCATTCGGCTTTTCTCGTGGATGATAAGCTTTGGATTTGGGGTAAAGGCGATGGTGGCAGACTTGGGTTTGGTCACGAGAATTCTGTGTTTGTTCCCACCATCAATCCTCATTTGGACTCGGTTCAAAGTGTGGCTCTTGGTGGGCTGCATTCAGTTGCTCTCACCTCGCTTGGTCAGGTTTTCACTTGGTCGGTGCACTAGTAAAATGACACAATTTGTTATCATTGGTATTGCGTGACAAATGTTGTTGCTTTGCTCTAGCATTGTTGATTTTATTGGATTTATTGTTATTTTGATTTACATAGTTATGGTAGTTTGGAGAACAATGCAAATTTTCTTATAGTGAATGATTCACTTATTTTTGTTTTGCAATCACTAAATGTTACAGGGGCTATGGTGGTTTTGGTGCACTTGGACACGCTGTTTATCACAGAGAACTGCTCCCTAGATTGGTGGAAGGTTCGTGGAGTGGGAAAATACTTCACATTGCAACCAGTGGGACTCATACAGCAGTTATTACAGAATCAGGTTTTTTGACTGTCTGGGTTGTTCCATGGCATGCTATAACTTGTGTTGATTGGCATGTACAGCATAGGATAGGACTAACAGTTTAAATATTTGGAGGAGATTTGATATTGATGTCCTGTGTGAACTTAGATAAGTAACTTTTAGGAACTGGCATTCTTCTAATTCTATTAGGCTAAACTTTTGGTTGATCTCTTATGCTGCATTTGACTGACTATTATTTCATTCTGGAGTGAATCAAGGATTATTTTTTTTTTGTTGTTACCAAGTGTGACGCAATTTCACAATATCAGGTTGGATGAATTGCACAATGCAATTTTTTTATTGGTGATTGAACATGATAGTTAAGCAGTACCTTTTTTTTCCATACATCTTAAACAAACAAAGCTCATGGGATTAACGGAGAACATTAGCCTATTCATATACTTGCTTCCCAATTGACATCAATTTTTCTTTACGGCCCTTAAGCACACATTCTGTTACTAACAACATCAGCACTGAGCTCTCTCTCTCCCCCTCCATGGGTATAGGAGATGACCAAAGGGAAAGACCTTAGGTGGAGTGCATGGAGTTTTTTTGCTTTTAGTTTTGGATGGAGGGGATGGTTACCTAGGTACTAAGTAGGACCAGCTAAATGAATCCTGGATATTCAATGATGGCCACGTCATCTTAGGACATGTGACTTTGATAAAAAGCATGCCTATGACCATGTCATCAATACACGAGCCAAACCCATACCACAGGTCACATCACCCTTGAGAAGAGAGAAGCATCAATTGTTCTGTTAGGAGATTTATAAATAGCTACAATGTAGTGCACAAATCCCAAGATGTTCCTTATTGATTGTAGCCCTACTTGGAAATATTCAATCAAATACTAAGATGGGAGGAAAAATATGCTAGTAGTGGATGATAGTTACTGGGAAATGGAAATATAGCTTGTGGTGCTGATGCTATAAATTTGTGGATTAAAGTGAATGAGAATATGCACATATTTTTGTGAGGCAAATCACAAATGGTATGCCTTTACTCTTGCTTGTATGTTTTATACTAATTCCTTGAAAGAGGAACTATTATTTTCCATGTTATCCATTAAACTCTTTGAGACATGGCTATTGCTTTTTGATTTTTTAAATGTCAGGTGACCTATACACTTGGGGTCGAGATGAAGGGGATGGCAGACTGGGCCTTGGTCCTGGTCGGGGTCCTGATGAGGCTGGTGGACTCAGTATTCCCTCCAAAGTTGAAGCATTACCTCTGCCTGTGGCTGCTGTTTCGTGTGGAGGATTTTTCACAATGGCACTAACAGAAGACGGGAAAATTTGGAATTGGGGAGGTAAGAATATTTGTTTTCTTTATCAGTTTTGTTTTCCTCTTGACCTGTTCTTTATTCAATTCTATCCATACATTTTCCGGGAGAAAATATTGAGAGAAGCAACCTCATAGCCTCTTGTGGATATATCCTTAATGATGTATATTCTCAATTTATCGCTATTGCTTAGTGCTTAATAGCTGCAGTGAAGTTAACGTGTAGAATGATATAATTGTTATTGAATGTAATATGGTAAATTTGAGGCAGTAGTCAATGGGTTGTAATAATCATTTTTAAATTGAAGATTTATAATTTGTACTTTGTAGAAAGCCATATGGAGTTTTGGAACTTGGAATAAGTTTGTTCTATAATTCCTGAGAAATATTTTATAAGGAATTCATGAGAACTATATTAGCATCTATTCTGTTTTCGAGTAAGGGTCTTGCTAGTGTGCATTTTTCATACTAAGGAGTCACGAAGCTTGGCCTAATTTTGTTCTATAAGAAGCGATGAAAACTATAATAGCATTGATTCTGCTTTCAAGTAAGGGAATCTCTAGTTTGCAGTTCACTAAAAATTGATTTATCAATGTCTGACCAAGGCTTAGATGTACTGATAGCTTTATGATGCTTTTTCTTTCAGCAAATTCTAATTATGAGCTCGGAAGAGGTAATAAGGTTGGTGGTTGGAGACCACAACCGATTCCTTGTCTTAAAGATGTTCGGGTAATACAGGTTGCAAGTGGTGGATATCATTCTCTTGCATTAACTGGTATTGTGACTGCAAAATCCACGATTGTACCAACCATTTTAGATGCATACTTTTGTCTTTCAATTGAAAATCATGTCTCATTATTAGTGTTGTTTTTGATGTTATAAACACCAGATGAAGGAAAGGTACTTTCGTGGGGACATGGGGGACAGGGTCAGTTGGGCAATTCTTCTACCCAAAGTCAGAATGTACCTACTGTGATTGAAGCATTAGTGGGAAAAAATGTTATCAATATTGCTTGTGGAGGTGCATCATCAGCCGCGGTAACAAGTAAGCAAAAAAACTTTCTGCAGGGATTTAATTGAAGTGTCCATAAATCTACTTGTATAACATGGCATCAAACAAATGAACTAAATATTCTTCTGGATTTCTTATATTTATGCTACTATGAAACTGCTAAAGGTTTTTCTTTTATTACAGATGAAGGAAAATTATTTATGTGGGGTAATGCCAGAGATTCTCAATTAGGGGTTCCTGGGTTGCCAGAGGTACAACCATGTCCAGTTGAAGTCAACTTTCTTGAGGAGGATGATGGACTGGGAACCCACAATGTTCTCTCTGTAGCAGTTGGTGCATCCCATGCCATGTGTATTGTATCAAGATCAGTTCTTTAAAGATTACTTGGATAAATTGTGTTAACATTTTTATCAAATGGCTTCCATGTGCGAGGATGGATCTTTTGCCGGATAGTTTGAATGTGAAAAAGGGCACGCGTGAGTTTGACTCAAATGGTCTTATCCTCTTAAGAGAATGTCACAGGAAAAATACATGCTGTAACCATAAAGCCTGGAAAGGTCTTGACAAATAGATAAAAACCAACATTTATGATTGGACTCTCAATAATTCAGGTTCTCCATGAGTGTATCGAATCCCACACCACTTG
The DNA here is from genome assembly GCA_029378325.1 of Elaeagnus macrophylla. Lineage (NCBI taxonomy): Eukaryota > Viridiplantae > Streptophyta > Magnoliopsida > Rosales > Elaeagnaceae > Elaeagnus > Elaeagnus macrophylla. The sequence continues at coordinate 12,863,345 of CM055646.1, forward strand.
TTAAGACCTCTGTGTTTTGTGATACCACTTTTTGTCCCAAAGTCTCTATGGAAGAATTTGATGGCCTCTTGTTGGAACTATATTTATTGTTTGATGACTGAGTTTTAATATCGTGCAATTTAAACGAGCTCCTGCTTGAATTTTTATGTACTCTGCAAGTAATGACATATCATTTGCGGCTGATAAACAACTTGCTGGAGAGGAATCATCTTACCAACCAAAGTCTTGTTCATAGGGTTTAATTCTCACTGATTCTAAATTTTCTCGTAACAAAACAACTCTTATGAACAATGTATATTAAGTGCTTAAGTCCGCATACTTTTCGTTTTTCATTTGGGGCTGGAGGGTTGTTATAAGTCGTCAGTCCAACTTGAGGATGTCCACTGCAGAGGCTATTGGCATCCTATATTGGACGGGATAAATGTAGTTGCATTGGATAGAATAGTATATTGTTAGACTATAATAAGTATATACAATGTTTGGTACCATCTTGTATAATTAATTGAATAAATAGTACAATGTTTGGTTATATTCTATAAAAGATAATTTTAGTTAAGAAAAATATATTTTAATAAAACTTGCATTTATTTTATTTACAAAATTTCAAATTTTTTTAATTATATTTAATTTATTTATATATTTTTTCCTTAAATATAAAATATAAATATAAATATTAGATAAAATGATCCATATTTTTTATATTTAAATCTTAATCAATTTATTTCCGTCTTAAATTTTTTAGTATAATACAATAAAAATTATTAGTATAAAAAATATATTTCAAAAAATAGGAAAAGAATGTTCAGTTCTTGCTTTTAAGTAATTTATCATAGTTTTTGAAAATTTGTCCTGGCTTGAAAACTTGAATAAATTTAAGAACTAGGATTATAATAGTCCTGTCACTTGTTAATAAATTATGTCCAGTCTACTTCTCTTATGCGAGATAACAAACAAGCCGTTATTGGGTAAATTATGTGCACTTGAAGTTGCACTATTTTTTTTTTTTTCTCTCCAACTCACCACAGTACATTCTTTAGAATATATTTTTTATTTTTATTAAAGTGCAATTTTGCAATACTTAGATTTAATTCCTCTCTTTTTATTCTTATTTTTTATTATTATCATGGAAGATTTGAATTAGGATATTTCATGTTGAAATACTAAGTCTTACTATCTATACTAAAAGACGCTGACGATTTAATTCCTTAGAAAGTTGGTTGAACTTTTGAAGACATATAGAAGACACCCTTCTCCCAAATGTTTAATGAAAGTTGTTCTTTTATTTTATTTTATTTATTTTTGTTTTTTATTTTTATTTTTCCTCTATTGAAATGGTTGCAAGTTGTTGTTGTTGTTGTTGTTAATAATATAAATTTGCTTCTTTTATCATCCAAAAAGATGCCCCCATATCATGACATACAACAGGAGACGCTAGAAAACGAAACTAACTGTGCTGTGACAACAAGAATATTATCAAGTGTGACACAAGCGTAGCGTTAAAGAAAATTAAAAAAAAAAAATAATAATAAAAAAGTGTAACACAAACTTCAAAAGTATTATAGTTATAAACTTAGTAATAGGCATCGAATTATAACAATATTTTAGTGTATTCTTGTAGACTAAACGACTTGAAGTAAGAGTTTCAATTCCATTGATCAATGTATATTTAAGTGCTTAACAGCTTAAGTAATCTTGATATTTTGAAATGGCAGTTTATTGTAATAATAGTAGTAGTAGTAGTAGTTTCAAGCTATTTTCAGAGCTAAAAGCTAGAGAAAGCAGAGCACTATCAGGTCATCATATTATCATATAACTTGTACCAACCATTTCATCGATGTTCATCTCTTTTCTTTTTTTCTTTTTGCTTGCCACCCTCATATATGTTAATAGTAGTTTCTTTTTAATTTTTATTTATTTACTATATTTTAATTTTCCCTCCTCCATTTTATTCTTGTCTTCAATCAGATCTTGTGCCCATGTTACAAGTGAATGCAAAAGTTCAAGTTCCTCCTCAAGTCAATGCACAGATTGAGAAAGGCCATAGTAAAGGAATCAAAGAAATGTTAAAGAAGAAGATTGAGGTTTCAGTTTCTCCATATGATACTGCATGGGTGGCTATGGTCCCTTCCAAAAGCACCTCACTAGAGCCTTGCTTTCCAGAATGTCTAAAGTGGGTAATGGAGAAACAAAAACTTGATGGATCATGGTGTGTTCATCCAAGCCATCCATTACTTATAAAAGATTGTCTCTCTTCTACGTTGGTTCGTGTGCTTGCTCTCCAAAAATGGAACATTGCTGAACTCCTTGTAAATAGAGGTACATGCATGCTTTGTTTGCCCAATGAAACTTCTTTCTTGGTAGATATTTTTATTTTTTGTTTCCCCATCATATCATTTTGACCAAGAGTCTGTTTGTTTTTGCTTTGGAGATTCTGTAAAAACACTCCAGGATTAAACAAGAAAAAATTTGTCGGTAGCCTTTTTGGCTCAAAAAGCACATTGCTTGCTAAAACCTCTTTTAACATAAACACAAACAAATAGACTATAAGACCGAAGCTTTCCATTCAAATACTTGTAGATATAGGCTTCATTAGGTCCAATCTTTGGGATATGTCTCAGAAGGATTGAGTAAATCAGTGGACTGGAAGGAAATGATAAAACGTCAAAGGAGCAATGGCTCACTCTTCAATTCACCATCCACAACTGCAGCTGCTCTCACTAACCTTGGTGATAATAAATGCTTTGACTACTTAAGCTCACTCTTGAGCAAGTTTCAATATGCAGGTAACTTCTCAAGTTCAAGTCAGTGTGTGTATATGTGTGTGTTTTGTTCTTTTGTTTGATCAACCTAGAAGCTAGTTTTCTAAATGTGTGTGTGATAAAGATTTTGATTCTTGATTTTTGGGTTTTTTAAAGTAATGTAGTAATTAATTTTAATTTTCACATTTTTAAGGAATTACTACTAAATATGAGATTATTAATAAATCTTTAAAAATAAGATTTTTGAATGAAATTCAATTTTTTTTTTTTTTTATTTTCACCAAACATTTTTTTAGATAATAAATCAAGTTATAATGAATTTTGTGTGTATAACGGTATAAATATTAAAAAGAATGATTAAAAAAATAAAATTTATGATTAATAACAAAAAATTTTCTTGATTTTTAAAATTTTAAAATAAAATAAAATTAGAAAATATTATCAAATAACTTGCAGGTAATTTTTCATTTTATTTTTTTAAAAATTACTAGTATAAATTGTTATCAAAGACATTAGTTATTATTTTTACAAAATATCATAAATCAAAAAATAAATTATTTAATCATAAATTAGAATTATTATCAAGACCTTATAAGTTAAACATGTCAACTTAATCAAATTTCATGCTAATCAGCTCCAACAATTTATCCTCTGGACTTATATGGGCAAACTCCTTATGATTCACCAACTTCAGAGGTTGAGAATAAGTCGATATTTCGGAAATGAGATAGAGATCATTCTAGGTGAAACATGCAGGTATTTATTTCCAAGAATTTTTTTTATGAACAGTTCAAGTTTGTTTGTTTGTTTTTTATTTTTTTATTTAAGAAAAGAGCAAATTTTTAGTCAATAAACAGATATTGGATGCAGAGGAATGAAGAGAGATTGTTAGACCCTGCATGATGTGCTTTGGCCTTTTTCGCCTTTTACGAATGAATGGCTATGAAGTTTTAGAAGGTGAATTCTACAAAATGGATTTTAGCATTAATGTGTTTATAAGCAAATGAGATTGAATTACTTTGCACAATGATTTTTGGTTTTTAAATATCATACTGATGCTTTAGTAGAATTTGAGCAGGAGGAAGAAGTAAGCCCACAAGCTAAGGATATAAGTTGCATACTTGAATTATACAGGGCCTCAGAAATCAAAATGTTTCAAAATGAACCAATCCTAGATAAAATTCACAACTGGATCACAAGTTTTATGAAAAAAGAGTTATTAGCAGGAAGAATTCAAAACAAGAACAATGAGGTAATTGCATTGGATTAGTTTTTTTCACGAGGAAACTACATTTGGATAATGAGTATAACAGGTGGATTATGCTCTAAATTACCATCACGCCCTAGAGCGAATTGAGACCTGGAGATTTATCGAGTATTACAAGGCATAAAACATTCATCTTGAGAAATCTTCGTATTGGTAAGAAAAATGCAATGTAACATGATTTTTAGAGCAATATTTCATATCACTACTCTATCCATCACGACCTTTCATTTAATTGTTTAATTTTCTCTTTCATGAATTTAATAGTTTAGATCGACTAGTTGTATACACAGCATTACTAGGTTGGTAAAGTTTACCATGGAAGCTACTATTTATTCAGTGATAATTTCAATTTTGATTTCCATTTTCGAGTTTTGCAATTTCAGGTACTCAAATGTTTCATACATGGATTTGTTTGAGTTTGCATTACAAGATTTTAATATGTGCCAGGCCATACATCGCAAGGAACTTGAGGAACTTGATAGGTAATAATTAAGCTGATGATTATATAAGATTACCTTTCCATAAAATGCAGATGGGTGAAGAGCTATAGATTGAACAACATAAAGTTTGGCAGGCACAAGTTAGAATATTACTATTTCGGTATTGCATCGATTTTATTCGAGCCAGAATTATCTGATGCAAGCGTATCATGTGCTAAAAACGCTGTTCTTGTTACCCTTGTTGATGATTTATTTGATTATGGTGGTTCCATGGAAGAAAAACTGAACTTGATTGAATTGGTCAAAGTGTAATTAAGCTTCATATACCTTCTTATCCTTTTATTTACAAGTAGATGAAAAAATAACAATAAAGAAAAACAGGTGGGAATAACATTCAGTTGTTGTATACTACTCAGAACAAGTGGAGATCATTTTCACTTCAACTTATGACACTATTAATGATCTTGCAGTCAAAGCATATTTACAGCAAGAGAGAGACATTAAACTTCACTTGATTGATTTAGTAAGTATGTTTATGAAACAAAGCCTTTTCACTTTAATTTCTGGATTTGAGTTTTAATTTTTCAAGGCAAGTGTAAGATGTTTTTAAAGTGTGTTCAAAATGTGTTTTAAAAAGCTGGAAAGCTTGTTAAAGGAGGCTGAGAGACCAAGAAACAAATCATTGCCAGCAATGGATGATTATATTTCAATTGGGTACATCTCAATTGGTTTAGGACCTGTTGTTCTTACAACACTCTACTTTCTTGGGGAAAAATTACCTGAACAAGTCAAAGCCAGTGCAGAATATGAAGGTCTACCCAAGCATATGTGCATAATTGGGAGACTTCTCAATGATCTTATGGGCATAAAGGTAGGATCTTTTAGTTATAGGTTTTGTATACCTAAATCAGTTAGTTGACTGAACTGAGAGAAAGTGCAGAAGGGAAACTTAACAGCATACCATTGCGAGTATTTCATAGCCATGGCACTATGAATGAGGAAGAAGCTGTGAAAGAGACAAGGAGAGTTGTTGAATATCATAGAAGATAATTGCTGAGGATGGTACTACAAAGAAAAAACAGTGGACTTCCTAACGTTTGCAAGGATATGTTTTGGAAGACCAGCAAGATGCTTCATTCATTTTATGTCCTCAAAAAATGCTTCCTGCTATTAATGCAGTTATTCCTCATCAATCCTTTCACCACAGTCAGGATCAACAAACTCAACTTAGATATACATCACTCAAACTTACAAAGCTTAATTTTCTCTTCAAATGTGTATTGAGCGCTCCATGTTGCTTCTGATCTTAATGTTTGATTGTAATAGATTGCACTCAAACGTACGCAGCACCAACTAGCATGCTTTAACCCAGCATCTCCATTGCAAATGAAACAAAATTTGGCATCAAAACTTTAAACATGGACATAAAACCAAAAATCAAAAGACTAAAGTTTGTAGCAGTCCAAACATAAAATGCACATGACAGAACAAACTCGAAAAAACAACCTATTATCATAAACATAACAGTCTCGTCCATTTTCGAAGCAGAATAAACAAACATTAGAAAGTTCAGCCTTACAGATTCCATACAACATTGAAATACTTAAGCCTCAGTAGCTGGTTGAGTAACTCCAAACTTTGTCAGCAACTTGCTCAAAGCCTCAGGCGAGCAGACTTGATACTTCACATCTCCAGATGAAGAAAGGAAGACCTCAGCCAATTCAAGTTTCTCAGAAGTAAGACTGGTGCTGTCCATTGTTTTGCTAAGAACCTTCAGTGCCAGCTGGACAGCCTCTTCCCTCGTGAACTCATCCTTGTAATCCTGTTTAAGCATTGACTGTGCTGCTTGGTTGTTGGCACCAATTGCTGCAGCTTTCCAACCACCATAGTTACCACTAGGGTCACTCATGTAAAGCTGAAAGCCAAAATTTTTGTCCCATCCCGCAAACAAAAATGAAACACCAAAAGGTCGAAGACCACCAAACTGAGTGTATCCTTGCTTAGTATCACACAGTGACTGCACTAGCTGCTCAACTGGCATTGGTTCTTGGTATGCATATGTGTAGCGCTGAGCTTGGACTCTAGCAGTATTTATCAGAATATTGGCATCAGACATTATTCCAGCAACAGCACATGCAACGTGATCATCGATCTTGTACATTTTCTCTGTGGAAGTTGAGGTTTGCAGGAGTTTGGATGTGACTTTTTTCTCACCAACCAAAACTACCCCATCCTTTGACAATATTCCAATTGCAGTACCTGCATTTCCAATGGCCTCCATTGCATACTCAACTTGGTAAAGACGACCCTCAGGTGAGAAGATTGTAGTGCGGCTATCATACCTCCGAGACATCTTGAACTATGACTTTGGAGGGAAGAAACCATAGGGGAAAAAGGGAAAAGGAAGAAGAATAAAATTAGTAAGATCAGGAATTCATACAGGACTAAAATGACTGAAGGTGCTGAAACTGACCTAAGAACATTAGGAACATATTAAGAAAGAAAAAAAACTATCCAACTCTCAACCTAAATAGGCTAAATTGAACAATGGTCAGGAGAAACTAACATAATGAAGAGGTGTCAATTAGAAACTCCTAAATACCTTAATGAGGAAAAGAGGCACAGAAAATTTTAATTCGGTCGGCAACTGCCCAAAATTGGTGTTACCAGTTACCCCACGTCATGATTGTTTTGATTTTTCAAATGAAAAACTTTGTTGAGTGCAATTTGTTTTCTTTACTCAAATATATCATGAGTTGTAAAGATTCGTAACATAATTTCAATGCTCAAGTTTTTGACGTAGGAATACTTAGTTTCCATATGAAAGCACGGTTTTAATGAAAATAAATCAAAATTAACTACGCAAGCATTTCATCGAACACCTTCAGCTTATTACAAATCTTTTCACAAGCATGTTCGCTAACTGACCCATAGAGCTGAACCCCCAAAAAATTACCCCAAAACGACACAGACTACAAATTTGCAGTTAAAACTTATGGAAGTATAGGCATAGCAACCAAGTCAGCGTAATAAAAACATGCGAAAATTCCTGGATAATTACGTATAAAAAAAAAAAAAAAAAGACAGATTCAAGCACTAAGATGAATAATTACATTAAAATCATATGAAATTGAGAGATATAAGAGTTCATCGATCTCCCATTTCGTTTCTATTAAAACAAACACAGTTTATTTTTCTCTCAATCAAACAAAGTATTTCAAGATAAAGATTACGAAAAGAGAAAATTACCTGTATTAAAATCCCCAAGAGCTATGCTTTGTGTTTCGATCTTTTAAGTTAAGATCGAGGTTAGTGTTCGTGTTCCTCAAGAAAACCGAAGGTCCCCGTAGAGTTGGGGCTCTGAGGATGGTAAAAGAAAATTTCTAAAAACACACTAAAATTTACTCGACATATCCGCTTATTCTAAAAAATTTCCAATTAAATTAAAATAGGGGTAAATTTGCCAATTCACACCTACAGATGACGCCCTCAGGTAGGCATGCGCATCGATTATTAAGTTATTTTACAAATTAATTTTATATCGATAGTTTTTAAAAATCTAAAACATTAATCAATTTGAGGGCAGTTATCTTAGTAATTTTAAAATTATAATTTAACTTAAAAATTATTATCATCATATATTCTATTTATTTAATCTCTTATTATTAAAAATTAATTAATAATTCTAGTAAATATTATACAAATATAGAATTATAATTGCTTTTAATATTAGTCATTAAAATTTTTATACAAAATAATTAAAAAAATAGAATTTAATTAATTACTTATTAAAAATATAAGTGAAACATAAGTTCAAAAATTAATAACATTATTTTCAGATAAGAATCTTAAAGGATTATTAGCCGTAAATATGACATAACTTCATATAATAAAAAGTTAGGAATATAACTTAGGAAGTTAGATCAGTAATAAGGTCTGAAATGGGTAAATAGAGATACCTAAGTTAGGTTTATAATTTTAAATGAATTCATAATTATAATATATATTATATAATATATGAAATAATAATTAAAAATATTTTTGAAAAAAAATATAATATATTAAAGTATAAGTTAGTTCGATTGTGTCGAATTTTAATATTTTAAAAACCTACGATATAATATTAATTTTGATATTTTTTAGACTTGTTTATAATAATTAATCTCAAAAAATAAAAATATAACTTAATTTGATCTTAAATTGGTTGATTGAGTTTTGAAAAAAAAAAATGCTTGCTCCTACGTGAAACCAAAACATTTCTCTTTTCATATGATATCCACCTTCTCGACTCTTGTACATCATTGGTACAAATATCAATTTTTTTGATATTTATTAATTATTATAGCTGAATTTTTTTAAAAATACTTTAAAAATTTTGTTAGATTTTAAACACATGACCTTAAAATTTGTTAATTATTAACTCTCTTAAAAGCTTTAGCAATTAGGAGAAGAGCCAACAATCATAATAAATATGTAAAAGTGTAGTTAATTCTCTTCTTAATAGCTTAAGTTTTTGAAAAAGTTGATGACTAATAATTTTTAGCATGAGATTAGGGCTAGAGTACCAAATAAATAAAAATATAGTTTGACATCCTCTTAATAGCTTAAATTTTTGAAAAAGTTAATTTGTCAATAATTTCTAACAAGTTTTAAATTAAAAAAAAAAACATATTTAATCAAAAATAAATTATATGTCCAAAAAATAAAAGAAATTTAGTACTTTTAAATTATTATTATTATTTTTCATTTTTTTCTCTACAATGTATATAATTAAAATCATACTGTGTGTTCAAATTTTACTCAAATGTAGATTTAAAACATATTGGCCAGTAAATAAAGTATGTCTGAATTTTTCATGTTTAAAATTATGTATATATCTTGATTTTTTTTTATATATTAAATTAAATATTTATTTAATAAAATAATTTTGATGCGTAATAAAGTTACTTAAAATAAATTATCTTGACTATATTTTATCATCATGTACTATGCAAAATAATTATAATAAAATTTGATAAAATTAAATCTGATATCACCTGTACAAATTATCATATCTGTTAATATTAAGAATGGGTGTGGGATAGGGTTGGCAATTCGTGTGAGTTGAATAAATTTAGACGGAATTTACTTAATTCGAATATGATTAGAATTTAATTTGAACTGATATTATGAATTCGAATACAAAATGTTAAAATTTGGGCTAGTACGAATTGGCCCGAAATATCAAAATAATCATAATATTTAAATAAATATTTTTTTTCTCACAATATATTTTGTAGCAAGTTAGCAACTAATTGACATACCATTCAAAGATTCAAAAAAATATAAAAGTACAGTATTTAAAGAAAAGACATACATAATAAACTGATTATTACAAAACAAAATATAAAAGAAAAAACATACATGATAAATTGATATATTATAAAATAATTCAAGAAAATTTAATTCAAAATAAATAATGAAATTATAATTTATATTCTTGTACGCTCATGAGTCTAAGAGTCAATGTCCCACTTGATTTTACAAAATTTAAGTTTTTTTTTTATTTTAAATTCTCAATTTTGGTTAAATGGGATGGCCCGAACTGAGCCTGAACCCGAATCCGAATCGATTTTTTCCGTGTTATTTGAACCAACCTAAATTTGACTAAAATTTGAATCGTTCGTGTTTGTTTCGTATTTTTTCAATTCATTTATTCAAATTTTGACACAATTTATCAACCCTAATGTGAGGAAAGGTTATGCTAATAATTACAATTTTAAATAAAATTGAGTAATAATTGCCGATTATGAATGGGTTGTAATTTTCTCACAGTTTAATCACGCTTTTTATTTTTAAAATTTGTTTAAAAAATTATTTAATTTTTTAAAAAATAAAGTATAAATATAATACTCACTACTACATTATTTAATATAATTATTTAAAGTATTGTATATTTTAATATTAAATTTTTTATATATATAATTATACGTATAAAAAATATATAGTATTAATATATTTTTAATTTTAGTTAACCACAGTTTTTAATAATCATTTCTACCTCATGCCTAATCGGTTAAAATTATTACATCAAATTATTATAAATAATCGCAATTTTAATTATTTATAATTAAAATGTCTATCCCTAGATAATATGATGAATTAAACACACCGTAGAATTTAAATACGTAATCTTCTAGCCAAAGCAATATTTGCTATTGCAAGAGAAAAGTAATTATTTTTAGGACTTTAATATTAAATAAATTTAAAGTATATGCTAAACTTTTTCATAGAATTTTATTGTGAATCTTCATCCAAGCGTTGAATATATATTTAATTTTTTACAACTTGATGACTATGTTAATCACATCTTTATAGATATATTAAATATATGCCTAATTTTTGTAACATTTTACATATATGTTTATTGCATGTATTAAACATTTATTTTTATAATATGAACATCCCTTTTATCTTTATATTCCTTAATATGAATGTATGAAAAAAAAAAATTATCAAAAAAAATTTATATAAAAAATTAAATTAAAATATGTTGTGAACCATAATAATAGTGAATTAAATACTAATAATTTATTGAAATTAATATATTCTTAAATTTTATTTTAATAATTTTTTTAAGAAAAATTATTTATTTAAAAAAAAAAAATACAAGTAGGTATTACAAAAATTGAGCCCTTATGCAGCTGGGGCATAAGTTCCCATAAGGCATGGATCTCCCTTGGGATTAAAGTGTGTACACTTGCACAATATAAGTTGAATTTTAGTATGAGATCAAATTTTTTTTTTTTGTTAAAAAAAAAAAAAATCCTTCCTAGGAGATAGGACCTTTGACACATTAGGCACCAATGATATATTTCACTTGGATCATTGACTTAAATTAAGTGTGATGATCGAGGCCAATTGAGGTAATTTTCGAGTTTAACACAGAGGCACGTGGTTGCTAAAATTTGAACCACGTACCTCTGACTCTGAGTCCTTAAAGGACACAACTCCCTTGCATGTAGCGAGAAACCGTCTCGACTAACTCTAACCAATTATATGAGATCAATTATTGCGAATAAGATTTCAACCAAAAGAGTTGATACTAATTATATACCCAAATTTATTCTTTGTTGATGACAAAAAAAAAAAAATCTTTGTAGACTCGCTCACCCAACAAAAACATTGGCGTTGGTCACTAGGGATGGGAGTAGGTTGGTCGGTTCGGTTTTTGACTCAAAAAATTAACCGAACCGATTTGATCGGTTAGGCATTTTTATAAACCAAAACCGACCTACCTATCAAAACTAACCGAACCGCAAACCAACCTATTTAATCGGTTTGTTCGGTTCGGTTGGTCGGTTTGAACCTACTATATTTATTAAAAAAATATATACACATAATAATATCAATTGTACTATAATATAATATTAATTGAATAAAATCACCAATAAAAACTTTTAAGCTTATATAAATATATCATAATGATAATATGTAAATATTATCATATATAAATGCTAATAGAAATAAAAAATACGTCATTTTACATAAAAAAATATTATTTTAAATATATAGGTTCGGTTCGGTTTAAATAGGTTTTTTTTTTCATCTAAACCTTAACCGAACCTATTTAATCGGTTTTTTAGAAAGTTGAACCGAACCGAACCTACTAAATCATTAAAAACCAACTTAGAAGGTTCGGTTTAGGTTCGGTTCAGTCGGTTCAGTCGGTTTTTTTTATTTTATGTCCATCCCTATTGGTCACACATGAAGAGAATCTGCTGATTTGAGTAGCTCTACCTCTAGCTGCTAGCTGTCCAACTTTTACAACTTTGAAAAAATTTGGCATATATATCCCCATACTTAGCTAATCCTTCAATTTCATATACAGTATAAGTGCAGCGTATATGTTGAGAAATCCAGGCATTTCCAGTTCTAAATGTTGTATGTATGGTAGGACCAAAAAAAAAAGGTGGCGTATATATATGCAGTTGATATACATGCACTAGCCACTAGCTGATGTACACTTTACAGAACCTATAAAGCCGACGAGACTCCCTTCACACAAAAACAGAGAACTTAGTTGCTTGCATGCGTTAATATCTTATTAAAGAACAAATACAGTTTTACAGATTGGGAACAACAAGAACTAGCAATTTCCATTTCAATTACCCCCATTATACTATGAGAAGAACATAACAGATCATAAAAGCAAAATAAAAATAATCCTTAAAACTTCTAAAACCAGCTAATTTTGATAAATCTCTTTCTTCATGACAAATTAGCTTATTTTCTGCTCGGAGCAAAAGGGCATGCTAGTCGACTAGCATTTATCAGACTTTGATGATAAAGCACATAACCTTGCTCTTTTACAATATATTGCATCAAAAACTTATAAATTAATTAAGTAAAGGACTTTGAGAAGTTTGAAGCTTTGTAGGCTAATCATGAAGCAGGACACCGAAATCCAGAAGGAGGGTGTTTCCCACAATCAATAAGGAGCTGAAGAGCAATAGGTATGATGATATTAATGTTAAGAAGCTTGGCTCTAATGGTTGTACATAGACATATAGCAGCATCCAAGTCTACTAGTCCTTGCAACACTGGACAACATGTGTCTTTGGCACTGCCTCCAATTCCAATGTGTATTAGCCCACCTAAAACATCCACACATGCTCCTAATTTGAGTGTGTCAATAGGACATGTCTCTTGTCCTTTTGGCGGTGGTGGCGGGCATGGCGTTGGTGGAGGAGGGTTTGGAACAACAGGAGGAGTTTGGGGTGGTGGAGTGATGACTGGTGGGTTTGGTGTGTATGGAGGAGGGTTTGGAACAACAGGAGGAGTTTGGGGTGGTGGAGTGATGACTGGTGGGTTTGGTGTGTATGGAGGAGGAGTAGGCTTGGGTACATGAGGTGGTGGTGGGTTTGTTATTGGAGGTTCGGGTGCAACAGGTGGTGGTTGATAAATTGGGGGTTTGGGATAATATGGTGGTGGGTTTGTGATTGGAGGTTTGGGTGCAACTGGTGGTGGTTGAACAATTGGGGGTTTGGGATAATATGGTGGTGGGTTTGTTATTGGAGGTTTGGGGTAATGTGGTGGTGGTGGTGGTCTTACCACAGGAGGGTTGGGGTTAAAAGGAGGTGTGACAACTGGTGGGTTTGGTGTATAAGGAGGTAATGGTGGTGGACAAACAGGAGGTTTAGGGATATGTGGAGGATGAACTATAATTGGGGGCCTATGTGGGGGTTTGGGAATGTAGGGAGGCTTATGTGGGGGTTTTACAATTGGGGGTTTGGGAGTGTAGGGAGGCTTCCCATGTGGTGGTGGTTTTGGGTGATATGGTGGATTCACATGAGGTGGTGGTTTTGGGTGATATGGTGGATTCACATGAGGTGGTGGTTTTGGGTGATATGGTGGATTCACTTGAGGTGGTGGTTTTGGGTGATATGGTGGATTCACATGAGGTGGTGGTTTTGGGTGATATGGTGGATTCACATGAGGTGGTGGTTTTGGGTGATATGGTGGATTCACATGAGGTGGTGGTTTTGGGTGATATGGTGGATTCACATGAGGTGGTGGTTTTGGGTGATATGGTGGCTTCACATGAGGTGGTGGGTTAGGTTGAGGTGGTTTTGGGTGATATGGTGGCTTCACATGAGGTGGTTGTTTTGGTGGTTTGGGATGAATTGGTGGGTTAACATGAGGTGGGTGATTTGGTGGTTTGGGATGAATTGGTGGCTTTACTATTGGGGGGTGTTTGGGTGGAAACTTAGGTGGGTACTCAGGAGGTGGACAGTAGGAATTAGCAAGAGAAGTGAGCAAGCTACCAAAGTTCAAGAGCAGTATTAAGAGCTTTGCTAAAACATGCTTTGCCATTTTGAAGAACTCACACCACTCTCAGTGGGTAGAGAGCTAGTGAATGAACTCAACTTCTTATAGAGAGGGGAGAGTGGATATAGTTATCCAATATAATCTCTTCCATAAGTTAATTATTTGTGCATGTGGCCGGTCGAGTCATTTGTCAAGTGTCATTTTGCGCTATATTAAGATGTTAAAATATTTTTTAAGATAAAGTAGCCATTTTTTTTTACTATGAATAAATTAGCCAATTGATCTTACATACATAGCCCCACATAAATCGGTACAAATGTATTATTGTTATTTTTAAGAAATGAGGAAAATTTCATTCAAACATACGAACCAAGTATACAATAAAAATCATCAAAGTCCAAATTTCTATACACAACAAAGATTTAATTGAGAAGTTAATATTGACAAACAATTATACTATATGTTATATGAGATAATATTTTTGAGACTTTTTTATTCATTTATATTTTTCTTCCTTTTAGTATTTAGTTGAATAAATTGGCACAATAATTCTTTTAAAAACATTAAGTAATAATATCATTTATTTGTAGTAAACATCATTTTTTTAATATGTGAATTTAATTTAATATTACTAATCGTGACATTTTTGTTAATAAAGTTATTAACGTCAGCCACATAATTATGATCGTTATAAAAACTTAGGCCTTAACCTCACCCAGACCCAGGTAGAGGCTCCATCTTTCATCTTATGAATCTTCATTATGAGCAACATCGATCTTCTTAATTCTTCATTACTATTCATGAAAGCTGATAAGCTGAAAAGGAAAGAGTAAGCTAAAGGGAGTTTCCAAAATAGTGAGCAAATTACAAACAAAAGTTAAGGTGATAAATTTGGGAAGGAGATGAGAATGTTTAAAGAAAAGTTTTTAAAATTGGACTTCTATAATTCCTTCATGCAAAGAGATGAAGGTAACTTGTGATTCCTGCTAAGTTTTTTTCCCCCCAAATTTTCTATTAGAGAGAGATTAAAAGGGACGCCCTTAATTAGCACTTTGATTATTCCAAGGAACAATTGTCTCATTTTCATGTTATATATTGTGTGGATTAACACTTACAAAAATTGAGTTTAATTGTAAATTTCCTTTATATATTGTGTGTTATTTTTAACTTCACATAAGAAAAAATATATATATTTATGATAAAAATATATTTTTTAATATTAAAAATAAAATCAGTTAAAATATTAAGTTATTTATACTCGGAGAGGAAAAAATGACTTAGTTATATGTATATTGTATATATTTTATGTCCTTAATATTTGGGGCAAATAGCAAAAAATATTTTTAACTTTTTATTTATTCATAACATCTAATTCCATTAATATTTATGTTATTTTTATTTTTTTAGTACAACATTGAATCGTTACTTTTTTTTTTTTTTTTAACAAAGATTAACCAAAAATGATATATAAATTGTTAATGTAATGTTGGAGATATTTTTGCATTAAGTTAAATGTTGAATGCATAAAGGAAAAAAGAAGAAGATAATATTGTTGTCATTTCTTCTTTTTTTACAGCTCAAGAAATAATATAAACTTTTAAAAGTATAAAATATTTATGGCTTGATAATTAATTTTATTTTAAGTTTAAAATTAAGTTAAAATTTACATTTATAGTATATTTGAAACTTAAAACCCATATTCAGAAATCACTTTTCTTTTATAGTTAACTTACTTGAGAGGCTGGGACAACTCGAGGAGTTTGAAAACCTAAAGCGAAAGATTAAATCGGGTTCTCACTAATTTTCACATTTAAAAAAAAAGGATATTTGCTAAAAGAGGCCTCAAGTATATGATTTTTTATTATTATTAAAAGGACGGGGCTTAAAAAAAAAGTCGATATCAGGTTATTGGATCGATAAAAAGTTAATATAATTAAAATATTAAAAATAAACACATAAAAATATGATGATTAATAAAATGTTAATATTTGATCAATATTTTGATAATTTTATAAATAATATTGAGAGTCATTTTTAATAAAAATAAAAAAAAAAACAACTGTGAATTCTTAAATTATGTTTCCCGCCACTTTTTGTCCCTGACAAATGCCTTTGAAAAAAAGTAAATGCAAATCTTTAATTTTATTTTTAACAATTTATTTAAATATTACAATAAATAAAAAATTAAACATTTTTAGTCAAGCAATCAAAATACATTGAGTAACTTATACACTTAATATATAAAGTTAGACAAATATTAAAGATAAAAATTTACACTATTAGATAAAAATTGTTATTATATTTTTTAAAATGTAAAAAAATAAAAATTGAGTAAATAACCCAATTTTTTTTTCAAATATTAATGATAAATAAAAAATAAATAAGTAAAAATATTCAATCAAAATTTGTTATAAAGTAATATAAGATCAAATTATGTGCAATAAAAATACAATTGTATCAAAAATGAGATTTAATCATTTTGGGATAAACTTTAAAGCAAAATAAAAAGTTTAAAATTATAAGTATATTTATTTCTAATTAAAATAAATATGTATAAAAGATAAAATTTAAAAGTTGAAATAGACGATTTTAACGATGAATACGAGTTTGTATTTTTTACAATCTCAATTAACTTATAAAAAAAAAATAAAAGAGAAGATAATACTAAGATACAACCAAAGAGAAAAAAATTAACAATTTCATGAAATTGATTCCTTAAATTGCTCCATATAGTTTTTATTTTTCCTTACATAATAAACTAAGAGTCATTTAGCATTTAAGATATATTTTCTAATTAGTTAATAACAACATGTAAAATATTATATATATATATATATATATATATATATATATATATATATATATATAATAACTTTTAAATTTTTTGATGTAATATTATACTTTAAAAAAATATATATAATAGATGTTAAAAAAATTGGTGCCCCTTATCTGGTCGAGTTTTAGGACAGCCGACTCTTCTATCTAAAGGACAAGTTGGCTTTGTCAAGAGAGAATAAAAGCATAAAACAATTTTTTTTAAACAACTACAATTCATGTATTGGTAATTGGAATTGAATCTTATACATTCTATGTGTTCACAAATAGATTATAAGAGGTTGAGCTAGAACTCATTTACTGTTAATAAATGATTTTTTTTTCTTTTATAAATAAATTAAAAAACTGGAAACTAATATAAAAAAAAGAAATATACAACTTGAAAACAGAAATGTTAAGGGTTCGAGGCTCGCAGAACGCTAGTTTCTGTCAGGCTCTTTAGTCTGGCTTAATCTGGTTGTAACCTACGGATTCCGCTCTGCTTGTCGGGCTCCAGTCCCCTCTGGATTGGCTGACCTGCGATTGGTATTTGATCCAAACATTCCGATGATCCTGGTGTGTGGCGGTGTGTGGCAATAGCCCTATCCCCCCTATCCCGGTGAGGTTATTTTCATCAAAAAAAAAAAAAAAAAACAATTCTCTTTTTTAACATTGTGATAGTCGTGTTGAAATTAAAAAATTACAAGCCTAGATTCAAGTACAGTCGCAGAGAGACAATGAAACGTGGTTTTGTGAGTGAGCTGGTAGGAGGAGATTTTAACGTGTAGTCGCTATTGAGTCCGTGAATGGGATGATTATGCTCTAAAAGGATTAAACTCCAACATGTGATACTTTCACTAACATACTTTTCTTTTCATTCAAAAAGTCTACATGTGGACAAATAATGACAATTCAAAGCTCTCTAAGAATAATTGACTTCAATTGCCCTTCATTTTATTTTGTTTGGTTATGCAATTGGAAGGGTCGTCCGTGTTAATACATTCCAGCATTATTTAAAAATGTTTCAGATTCAATATGTAGCAATGTAGTCGGTGTTAATGATTCAATTGTATAATATAATTTTAATTTATTTTTAATTTTTAAAAATATATATATGTATATTTTTTTTTATAATACAAATAAATATATGTGTTTTTTTAATATTATAAAAAAATAAATATATATTTTTTTATTAGAATGAATCAAAAATAAAATCAATTAAATAAGCATGTAAATACACTTTAGTTATACGAACTATATTTTAGGTTTGTTTTGCTGGTGAGGTATAACAAACATAATTGAAAATTATAAATAAAAATAAATCAGAGTTGAATAATTCAATAGCAGAAAACATTAATTTATTACAAAATTCGAAAACTAAAGTTTGATGGGAAATCGTGTTTGACACACTGTCCTCAGATTCGTTGCCTATGGTGAGCTGAAATTTTTCAAAGCTTAATTATTTTTGAAAAAGGTTGATTTTACAATAATGATATCAGAGGAACTGTGTTTTGCCTGCATTGTGTTTTAAAACACTAGTTGGAGATTGATAAATAAAGTTTTCGAAAAGAGATTGAAAGTTTTGGGAGATCTTCATTAAACGGATTTCGTGTTTGGAACTGAGAAGTTTAATTCTATTCCAATTTGAATATTGATGAACTTCTAATACGTTCCAATTAAAATACAAATTTTTTTTTTTTTCCAACTTATCCGAACGTCATTGCTTTCGAGGATAATTGTGTACTCTGTTCTTCACGAGTCTGAAGAGGAACCAAACAAAAATGCAATTGCAGGCTACAAAACTATTTTTCTAGCTTTGTGATGAAGAGTCTGACATCAAATTGAGAGAACCAATGTTTCTTTCTTTTTTTAACAAAACAACCAATATTTCATATCTAAGTAGTCAAGATAAAGTTGCAGTAAGATATAGAAAGACCTTAATTACTAGCTAGGCATCTTAACAACTCATCGGGTGTAGTTGAAGGTGCATCCATGAAAACCTGCCACATAATTTCAATTTTAATATTTTAATAAAATCAAAATATTTTTTACAAAATACAAATTATATATATATATATATACGTAGCTTAACAATTGAGGAATAAAAGACAATGCCAAATAATAAAGTAACATAAAAGCATATTATAGATTAATGAAGCCAAAAAAAAAACAAAAAAAGTTGGTAAGAGAGAATTCTGATTTATATGAGCAAATTGTAAATGCATTTGTCAATGGTAGGGCCATTTTATAAGGTAGCCATTAGGTAACTTCAACAATGTAATTGGGTAACAGCTAAAGGCCTATCCTCCTTAAGCAAATAATAATCGATATTATTGGATCTAGTTTGAAGGTGTGTACTGTATTTAATTTTCAATCCGTTCAACAAGTTTATAATACATTAGTGAAGTTTTTCTTCTTGAGCCTTCATCTTCAAAATTTCTTTGCCAAAATCATTGAATGGTCCCTCGTAACCAGGAATACTGTTTTTTTTTGATAGAGTAACCAGGAATACTGTTTAGCACACAGAATTCAGCCTTTTTCTTACACAATATTTAGGACATAGAAGGTCGATTGAACAGCTTTTCTTTATAGTTTAATATATATATATATATATATATATAAAGTGCTTTCAAAAATTTGAAAAATAATTTTAAGAAAAATAAATAATATTTATTTTTGATAGAAATAATTTTAAAAGTAAATATCTTAAAATAATTGTCACTTCAAATTATTTTTAACATTTTCATCTCAAACACTTAAATATTTTTATTGAATATATTTTTAATCAAATTATTTCGATTTAAACTACTTTTAAGATAAACATATTCATAAAAAAAATGTTAATTAAAATTTTTTTTTTGTTGATGAAAAATGTTAATTAAAACTTAATTAGAGGGAAAATGTTTTTTTGTCAAAATAGCTAGGGTTGATAATGTTTCTCGTCTTCTTTGGTGGAAAAATGTTAAAATATCAGTAATATCCTTTAACAAGCATTCGATTTTCATCTAAAAAATATACTTAAATTTGGATAACAATTGGTGCATGTAAATTTTATATAGGTATAAATAATATGAAATATTCATTCATTAAAAGATTAATATTTAAGGTAATTAAGTCTCATGATTAATTATAAATTTTACAGTAGTATCATGTTTAAACAATTTGATACAATATCTCTAACATTTTTCCTCAAAGTGTGGCATATCATTTTTATTATATTCTATTTTATTTGTGTCACTTGTTTTTTTTTTTTTCCTTTCGTAAGGTCTATTTATTTTTTTATAGATGAGACCCAAAGTATTTAGTTTATTGATCTTGATACTATATAAATTTTATATGATATATAAGCTGAACTTTACTTCTTAAAAAAATAAATTTTCAAAATAACTAAGTCTCATAATTACTTATAAATATTACATTAATTTTGTTTTTAAATAATATGTGATAATACATTTAACAGTACCAAATGTTTAATACGGATACCAACAAACAATTCCGAACCCAAAATATCAGTAGATGTGTCGCATAAAAGATGAAACTGCATCCACAATGAACAAGCCAGTTTGGAAAAAAAAAAAAAATGGGAACTGTTCTAATGAACAAGACAAGAGTAAGAAGACAATTTTGGCTACAATATCGAAAAGTAAGATAGGTCAAATCTGCCCACTTTTGGATAATCATAAACCAACTTTCGTAACCTGCATATGCATACGAGTGCATATTTGTCTAGTACAAATACGTTTACAATTCAGTTCCAATATAACTCTCGCATGGTTACACATTAATTCATCTTTAAAAAAGCATAAACATATGTATTTTTTTAATTATTAAGGTTAAAAAAATATTAAAATTTTATTTATGAAAAAATTATGTAATGTAATTAAATTAATAAAATACTGTAGCTAAGTTATATATATATATATATGCAATGATCTTCGAGTAAAAATATAGATAGAAGATTATTTAAATGAGAAGAAAGAATCAAAATTTAATTTGATATAATTTACTATTGACTTACTTGGATTAATAGTGACAAGCATGGCAGTCCCCCCAAAATCACAAGTACCACCACCAGACTTAGTATTCTGCCAGTAGCTATTGTAGGCAAAAGAAGAGTGATGAAGCAACGTATTAGGCTCATAGCAAGACCCATTTGACTGAATTGACTTGCAGTCTGCCCCTGATCCACAGGCATAATCCAAAGCTTCTTGCATTATAGGTTCAGGTACTGCTGGCTTAGCCACGCACCACTGACCACTTTCTGGCTTTGCATGTGGTGGGACTGGTCCAGTAGGTGGTGGGAACACCACAGGTGGTAAATAGATTGGTGGGCTAATTGGAACATTTTTTGGTGAGCTTGGATTGTTACTACCACTAGGTGGGCCTGGAGGTGGGGTTTGAAGAGGTGTGTTGGGCCCAGATGGTGATAGTGGAGTTTGAAGTGGAGGAGGTGGTTGGGCTTTGGTTGGTGTTGGTGAGGATGGTGTCTGTGGGGTGATTGGTGGATTTAAACAGTAAGGAGGAGAGTTTTCAGGTGAGGACAAAGGTGGTAGTGAAGTATAAGGAGGAAGAGAGAAAGGAGAGCCAACTTGTAATGGTTTTATTTTGAAGGAATATTCTAATGGATTTACTACTTGGAACTTGGCTGATATGTGTTTAGGAACTTGCAATTCAAGCTTTGTTCTTGCATCTGCATCAATTCAGTTAAACAATGTGAGAACATGTAAAACTTCAAATATGCTTTAAAGAATTAGTGTTATATATTAGTAGAAGAGAAATTAAAGTGCTAATATATACCACATTGGATGCAGAGAATGGTTGCTGAAATATAGATGTAAACGATTGAAGTGTTCAATGTAAACTTGGGGTAATATACTGTTGAGGACTTCATGAAATTAATTAACTCTGCTTAAAAGCTAAACCAGAGGCCAAATTGTTCAATCATTGTCTATGCTATGAATTGTGTAAATATATGAATATTATTAAATCCCACACGATACCAGAGAGATTAAGATTTTGGATACGTGGCAACTGAATTTTCTTTATCTTTGTTTGTGACTTTAATTGTGTGGAATATATGCTTGCTTGGCAGAGGAGAAATTTAAACATAATAATAATAATAATTTGTCATTAACTTTTTGTTTTTGCTTCTTTTCTACTCAAGAGATAAGTCCGTCTCACTTTTTACTCAGCCTGAGCTGATTCTAAATTTCTAATTTATATTTCTATTAGAAGTTCGAGCAAGAAGCAAAAGAGGAATTTTTCACAAAATGAAAAAAAAAAAAAAAAATCTAGCTACCCACATTACATAAATTTTTGGAGTTAAGTGTCTGAAAATTTATAAGAATTATAAGTTTTCTAATATTAAAATGTTAATCTAATGAATAAAGACATTAATATTTAATATAAAGTATTTCATAATATTATTTTTTATCAATGTCGAACATTTATTTTTATCTAACAAGATGATAGAGAAAGGAGTATTCAATAAGATAAGTTATTAAAATAATTATGAACATAAGAATATTCATATTGTAATATATTGATTATTATATATTTTAAGTTGCCATAAAAATTAATATTTTCATAATATTATGTCCGGTATGAGAATACTTTTAAATATGTGATAACTTAAGAAAAAAAATATAAATTTATTTTAGATTTTTATATATAATATCTATGTGTGTGTATATACATTAGAAAAGACATGCAAAATTCACCGTACTTGTGAAATTATCAAATCTTTTCTTCTAAATCATGAAATGTCAACAGATATATATCATGTAGATATTTTTACACATATTGTTGCAATGTGTGTGAAATTTTTACACGCCTAGATAAAATTTTTACTTTTCTCTTTTTCACCTGTCAATGAAGTTAATTAACCTACCTTTTAAAGTCAACTCTTCTACATGAAATTGACTTAACTTGGCTTCTGAGTTTCAACTCTAGACAGAGGGCGTTTGAAACGCGCTCTATTGTCTTCGTTATGTGTCTAAATTTTCTGTAGTATTTTTTTTTATATTAATATAAGTATTATTAATAATTAATTAATAAATATACAAAAAAATTTATATTTTAAATAAGTTTGTTTTCTAATTCAACAACTTCTGAGCATATATATGTTGTATATTGATATTATATAAATTAATATATTAAAAATAGAATAGAAAATTTGGACTCATAGTGCGTATGTAGTCCATAATCCATATTTTTAGTAGCGTTTGGAAATAAGAATTTAATTTCTTAAAATGATACATATATAATGGAAATTAATTTTTTGTCTAATATAGCAAAACGACTGTGTTTTGGCAAGATATAAGTGACACTTTTAACCCTCAAATCCAACGCAGAAGGAAATCGAAAATTTCGTAACTGAAGGTTCATAAATTTCCCAACGCAGAATTATAGAGGAACTGGTATAAATTGAATTAAAGATGTGAACTTTTGTGAATTATTAAATCTATCGTATATTTATTGGAAATGGATCGAAATATTTGTGATTCTGATTAAGTTTTGATTATTTATGATTCTGATTAAGTTTGATTAAGTTCTCAAGCTTTCGACTATGTCTGCAATCACCCACTAGAAGAAGAAGAAGAACAGCTTATGGAATTTGTATATTCACATTTTGTATGTACATGTTACATACATATTTATTTTGTATGTAACCTGTACATTCACATTTTGTATGTACAGGTATGTGAATGTACAGGTTACATACAAATTTGTATGTACATGTTACATACAAAATGTGAATGTACAGGTTACATACAAATTTGTATGTACAGGTTACATACAAATGTCCATAATCACAGTCCCTACTCTAATCTGCACCTTTTTCTTCGCAATTAAATGCCCACCTTCTTCTTCGCAATTAAATGCCCACCTTCTTCTTCGCAATTACCTATATAGCAAAGATATGTTAAAAATTACTTGAATCTGATTAACAATTTTTGTGCTGAAACTTAAAGATAAGGTGTACATACAAAAATATAAGGTGTACATTAAAAAATTTAAGGTGTACATACAAAAATATAAGGTGTACGTACAAAAATGTAAGGTGTACATACAAAAATATAAAGTGTACATACAAAAATATAAAGTTGTACATACAAAAATATAAGGTGTACATACAATAAAAATATATTATAAAATGACAGAATTTTAAGAAATTGGTATCAGAACCATAAATATAAAATATAAAATATAAAAATAAATATAAATTAATAATTAAATTAAAATCATCTTAAGTATATACAAAAATTTTTAGAAAATATTATAAGCTTTACATACTTATAAATTAAAAAAATGAACAAAAAGGATATTTTAGTAAAAATTGTATCTAATACTTAATTGAAACTCACCGTTTCAATCTAAAAAAGTGCTATTAAGAAAAAATTGACATATTTTACCGTATGCTTGCTATTTGAGTAAATCACTGGAAAATAAAACGCTTCTTTAACAATACAAGGCCTTTTTAAAACGCCCTCAATCAAGATTTTTGTAATAGTGCCAATATTATTATTTTCTAGAAAAATAAACTAACCATTCACAAGTCTGCACAATCTATGCTTATTTTATTTTTATTATTAATTTTGACAGTATGGATAGAGAAACAAAAGTCAAATTAAACACAAAAAAGTCATGTTGACTGCGTAAATAAGGAAGGACAGAAGCAATTACTAAATTACAGAAGAAATTTTGAGATGATCTAGGAAGAAAATCTTGTGTGGTATCAAAATTTCAAAAGAGTTTCCTTCTGCTCGTACATATTATTAGTTCATGATTTAAGGAAAAAAGTAGCCGTTATAATATTCTGTAAATATAGATTGGATCACGTGATTAACCCTGAGCTGTGTATAATTAAAATCAAGCAAAGCACTCAATTGTATATAAAACAATAAACTTCGGCAGAATAATGCAGACAGATTTTGTTTCCTAGGATCATTCAGACAATAATCTAAGAGCAGATACTAGAATATTATTATCTGACAATATATCATCATGTCAAAATCAACCAGATGTGCTGCTTGCAAATTGATGAGAAGAAAATGCCCTAAAGATTGCGTATTGGCACCTTTTTTTCCCTCAAACAATCCCCAAAGATTTAACTGCGTTCATAAGATTTTTGGTGCCAGCAATGTCACCAAAATGCTACAGGTATATATTATGGTTGAAGTTATTAGGAAATTTAGGTACTACAAATTTTTAAATATATATTTATCGGATAAAATATATTTATCAATCAACAATTAAGATCGATAGATTTTGAGTGCAATACTTTCAACTTTAATACTATATAAAAAGTGGTTGAGAAACTAATAATAATTTTTAATACATATCATATTATATTTAATTAATTCAGTATTTAACATCTCTGATTTTATATTTAATTAATAATTTACAGATCACTTGAACAATACCATTATCCTATATATTCAATAATGTATTTCTTCATTTCATCAATTAATATCCAATTTTTTTTATGAATAAAACCGAGTTCTGTAAGTAAGTGTATAAGGATCAAAGATGATTAGCTAGTGTCATATACAGTGGTGACAATTTGAACCATGATATAGAACACAAACATAATATAAATTATTTTTAGTTAGAATTAACTGCTATTATTTTTAATATTTGTAAAGATATTGATTTGTTTTATTATTATAAATAAATAATTTGATCAAATCCAACACGATGGACACCTCATGGCTAATGTGATCTTATATGGTGAGTTGCAGCAAATACCTGTCTATTTACGAAAGGAGGCTTCAGAATGTTTATGTTATGAAGCAAGTTGTCGCATTAAAGATCCTGTTTATGGATGTTTAGGAATAATTTCTATGTTGCAGCAAAAAATTATGGAAACTGAATCGGAAATTGTTAAAATTAAAGCCCAAATAGCTATTTACAAAGCACAACAACAACAATATCAGTTGGAGCAGCAAATACTGCATAATGATCAAGTTCATCAACAAGGGCATTTTATTACTACTTCAAGTAGTCAACAATCTTATCACTGTTATGGCTTTAGTGGAACTCTGCCAAATTCTAATGATAATGCAATATTATGATAAATATTTCTCTATTTGAAGTTTCTTGATATTGGGGTGTGAGATGTGAAGTTTGGATTTTAAGCAGTGCAACACAGTCTTAGTAGATCAGTACCTTATTCTAAGAACAGAGTCTTCAACTATCTTAATGTTGTTATTTCACTTACTCTTATGGTTTGCTTCACAATTCAATTATCTTTTAAGGAATGTAATTGATTGTTTATTATTCCTAGCTACTTGCTACCTCCATTGATCATTTTCCTTTAAGATATGGTGTTTGTGTTTGGTTTTGGGATTTCTCTCTTCTATTTTTTCTCCCTACAACTCATGTCTAGTTTCAACTCATATAAAAGGAGAAAACAAGACAAATTTTTTATTTTACTATCGTCATCCAATGTATCATGTTTATGTAATCATAAAAGCTTATACTCATAGGAATCTATAATTTAAACTTCATTCTATGAAATATATACTTCATACCATACCACCTCATATGAAACAAGTAGTCAAACAACAAATTTCAATTCTATTGTAGTCATCTATCCATATATCGTATTATGTATGCATACAAGTTTAGGAATGCACAATTTAAACTTTATTCTAGAAATATATATATATATATTAAAATGTAAAATCAGTCTAAATCTTAAAAAAATAATAATAATAATAATAATAATAAGACAAGATTTTACTCCACCATATTTAAATAATATTACATAAAGAAAGAAAAAAAAATCATTGCAATTGATGAAATAGTGTATTACGATTGAAGTTCTAAATCTTAAATACCGAACAAGATTTTACCTTATTATATCTAAATAATTTTGACATAAGGAAGAGATTGAGAAGATTGACCTCAAATAAAGGAAAATATACAAATAACTTTTCACCTTCAAATCCACATATTTTTGGTATAGGATACATTAGTGTTACCAATATTGAAAACTTTTTGGGAAAATAACAAAACTAACACCCCCTAAAAATTATAATAACAAAACTAGTACTCTTGTGTTTAATTAAAATTGAACGACGATAATTTAGATTCGTTCAATATTGAACGTTCAATATTATCCGTTCAATTAGAATTGAATGACGACAATTAAACCTATTTAATATTGAACGTTCAATATTTTACGTTCAAATTGAATATTGAACGTTCAATATTAAACGTTCAATTTTAATTGAACACAGGGGTGCTAGTTTTGTTATTATAATTTTTAGGGGTGCTATGGTAATTTCCCAAACTTTTTTTCCACCGGAGCATGCTGGCCTGCTGGGAATTCTATATCATAGTTTCGAATATCTGTGAGAATTTGGAAATTTTTCACTAATGAGAAATAAAAATTTATTTATAGTTTATATTCTTAAAAGTCAAGACATTTTTTAATATAAAATAAAAAAAACTTGCATTTAATGTTAATCGATATTGTATTTTAGATCAAATAACATCTATTATTATATTATTATTTGTTTTTTTTTTTTTTTTTTTCATTTTTTTGGATAAATAGTTGTAATAAAATTTATTTTAATTAAAAATAATTAAATTTATAAAAAAATATATATACAAAATTGTAAGAAATCGAGTTTGAAGGATAGATAGACCAAAAACTGTGATCTCTAACACCATCCCATATAAATATTTTTTCTGTCAAATTATCTCCATCAATAAAAAAAAAAAAAAAAAATGTTATTCTCCATGTTTAACCACCATGTGAAAAATTTATAGGGCACATCCATTCTTAAAAACGTTTGCACTATAAATTCTAAATGTCGCAAGTTAAAATAAACCAGTTAATCAATTAAAAATAATAATAAATCTGTTAAAATAATAAGAATTATATGTTGCCATGATTTTACATTTATTAAAATTCAGATACGACTCTTCTTTACTTGATTTTTTTACATATTATGATAAAAATGCCTTTAATTTTATTTATTAATTGTAATAAATTTTGATCGAATGCATGTCCAACTAGACTAGTTAGAATTAAACAGTTGTCCAACTGACCAGATTTTGATCGGCTGGTGACCTCACTTGCTGGAGTCGAGTTGGACATATATTCAACTAGATTATCTAACATTGAACGTCCAGACACAAAAATCAAAAAATGGAGAAGTCAAGAGTTCCTAACAATATATACTAAAAATAAATATATAATTTTAAATAAAAAATATAAATAAGAGATTATTATAAAAAATAAATATTAAATAAGGATTATTTTAACCTATTTTTTAAATAATAATTAAAAAGCCAACCGCTTTGACCTCCGTGAACCCAAAAAATAAAAGAAAGAAAGAAAGAAAAGGGTCTAGTATTTGAGGGAACACAAACGAACCACATTGCAACGGTTACTTTAGATGTCTTATTGTCCTTTTACGCATCCGAGAAAATTTTAGGTTTCCGTCGAGCAGAATAAAGATTAACAGAAACAACGCGAACGAGAAGTAAAAGAGAAACAAACGGACTCCAGCAATGAGTTGTTGCAGTACTACAAAATTGGTAGAGTTTTTGGAACCATTGATGTCAAAGGAACTTCTTTGCAAATTCCCAGACAACTCTGCTTTCGATTTCGACTACACTCAGAGCTCAATATGGTCCCCTTTGGTTCCTCGAGCTTACACTACTTCCATGGATTCTGACTTCGATTTCGATTTGGATTTCTTAACTCCAAAAAAGCTTAAATTTGAAATGGGGTTCGAGTCTAGCAACCTCAACAAAGTAGCTTGAAATTCCAAGAAGAAATTTAAGATGAATTTGAGTGCTTTGAAGAGAAAGAAGAATAAGAACAAGAGGAATATGTCTCCATCTGATTACTCCCCAACATCAATCCAAGTTACTTGTAACCTCGCCGCCAAAAAGGTTTATTTTTTTATTTTTGCTATTTATATATTTTGTGAAAATAAAAAATAGGTTTTATTATGTTAAGAAATCTGATTTCAGAATTCTGTTTGGAAGATCAGGCAGAATATACCAAATCAATAATTTTGAGATAGAGGCATCCAAAGGTTTCTCTGTGTATGAAATTTGGAACTTTAGAATCACTTTTTCAGATACTACTACTACTACCATATATATCTATAATAATGAGATGAATATTTATTTGTTCTTATTTTGTGTTGGTGAACTTAGTACTAAACATTAAAAGATGTAATAACTATCTGATATGTGTCTACTTTTTTTTTATCAATTCTCTTATGTTGTTCGATTTCCAAAGTAATTTTCTTTTACTCATAAATATCTTCATTAATTTGCATTCAGATGTGGAACAAGGTGCTGAAAGCCGCCTGCAAACACTTTAAGAGAAAGCAGAAAAATCTTACAGCTCACGTTAGGCTATCCATGGCAGATGGATATACATTGTATTAATTCTCTTACTATTTTTTTATCCTTTTTCTTTTTTGTCATTTCGTTTATTAGCTCAATTAAATTTGTAGACTGCATGTAATAAAAACACAAATATTTTTTAAACAAAGCTTCAAGTAGTTAATGAGTCACTAAACAGGAGCAATCTAGAACTTATGCACAATGAAATTCCACAACTTACATTTTCATATATTACAAGGAAGTTTCGTTGCCTCAAACAACTTGTCTGCCTACATGTTTTCCAAAATAGCCACAATCAACCTTCCAAAAGAAACAAAGGAAGACCCACCATCCATAACAGCTCTTCTTAGCTTGACACTCATCTCCTCCACCCTCTTTCTCACTTCATCATCTCCCTCCATCACGCACCTAACAGCTTTCTCTATCTGATTTGCAGTTACTAAATCATTGCTGTCTCTTCTATAATCCAATCTCAGCTCAATAGCTAACCCCAAATCCTTAACCAATTGAAATGCATTAATCTGTTGCTCAGCATAGTTTGGCCATGTCACAATAGGTACCCCATGCCACAAGCTCTCTAATGTAGAATTCCACCCACAATGTGATACAAACCCTCCAATTGCTTTATGAGCCAGAACCTCAACTTGAGGAGCCCAACCACACAGCATACCCAATTCCTTAGTCCGGTCCAAGAACCCTTTAGGCAGAAACTCCTCTGGGTCGGAACAATCATTTGGCATGCTATTTATTTGCCTTCTCCGTACGGACCAAAGAAATCTCAACCCAGTTCGTTCGAGCCCAATTGCAATTTCTTTGAGTTGTGATACCTCAAAACTCCCCGCGCTTCCAAAACAGAGGAATACTACCGACTTCGGTGGCTGATTATCGAGCCACTTCATAATAATGTCACTCTGGTTCTTATCATATTTTTGGTGTTTCTGCCCCTTGAGATCGATCACCGGTCCAACAGTGTAAATAGGTGGAGTTTCACCCTCTAAAAATGAGCTCATTGCATGAGATTCCAACTCAAATACTGTATTCATAATTATACCCTGGGTCATTTTCGTCATCACTTTAGCATGATTCAAAAACGACTCGTACCCACCTTCTTTGTTGAACGCAAAGGCAGGCAAGACCCTTGTTGGAACCGGGTTAACATAACTCGAGATGATCGAATCGGGATTGGATTTTTCAAATTCGGTCCCAACCTGAGCATGTCGTGTCTGTAAATAGAGTAGGAACCCAAAGAAACCAGCACCAGAGGTGAAAAACAAGTAGGAAGGAACAGATATTTGTTCAGCTAACTCAATTAAGCCAGTACAGAACATATCAAAAACCAACCCAGCAAGTGGAATTGAGTTAGTTAGAACATGATTGTGTATGAAGTCTTTGATCTGTGACCTGTGGCTCTCTACGTATAAGGTTATGTATTTTTCTACAGATTTGGGAACAAGTTCTAATGGAGGAATTTGTGGTGGCCTTGGAAGATCAATGAATTGAATTTGGGAATATTTGGAAGCAATAAGGGATTGAGAAGTAGAATTTGATGAATTTTCAATTTTGGGTACTTCCAATGCTGGCTTCATGACAATAATTGTTGCTAAGAAGTGATTATTGTAGGATATCAACTTCTCTGCAAACTCAACTGTGGATATAAGGTGACCAGTTCCAGGTGAAGGGATGAACACAAGTTGTGCTTTTTTCATGTTTTGGGATATAAAGTTTGTGGTGAAGAGTTTTAACTATTAGGGTATATGGTATCGAACTTGTTAATTTGAAACGAAACAAAACAGATAATGGAAGATACGAGAGCCTCTAACTTTCGAGATGAGAGGATTGATGGGCATATATCATGTTATACTTCTCTGGTAGTGGTAAGTTTATGGCTCAACGATTGTGATTGTAATTAGTTAAAAAAATATTTGTACTTCGGATAACATGCACTTATATATTAAACGTTTCTTTCGAGTTTTTATTAATTTAATTAACTCGTAAGCTAATCTTACGATCAATAATTTTTACTAAATTCGCATTTGGGTGAGAAATTAAAAGTTTAATTGAATGATTAAAATTCCTTTTATATATACATATATGATATATTTGTTACACAATATCAAAAAAGTTAAATATAATAATAATAAATTTGATTATATTATATTATTATTAGTCTATATAATATTTAATGACAACATATATAATATAATTAAATAAAATTAATAATAAATATTTTAATAAAATAATTTATATTTAAAATAGTATATAAATTAATTTATTTATTGTTATTAATTATTAAAATAATTTCAGAATTTATTTAAAAAATATTGGTTACATTCATTAATATTTTGAATATAATTATATCTTCAAACATAATATTTAAAATTAATTATATCCGATGTGGAAAATTTATAGGGCAAATCCATTCTTAAAAATTTCTGCACTATAGATTCTAATTGTTCGCTTTATAGCAAATAAAAATATATCAGTTAATCAATTAAAAAAATAAACTAGTTAAAATAATCTATTTTTACTATAAAAAAGAGGAGTTGGCCAAATAAAAATAGAATTACTTTACTACCCAAATAAAAAATAAACCAGTTAGAATTGTATTGTATAGATAGATTACGCCAAAAAAATCTTTTAAAGTTTTCTTTCAATAATTACCTTAACCTTTAAACTTTTGAAATTCACCATAAATTATATTAAAATTAGAATTGAT
The DNA here is from genome assembly GCA_029378325.1 of Elaeagnus macrophylla. Classification (NCBI taxonomy): domain Eukaryota; kingdom Viridiplantae; phylum Streptophyta; class Magnoliopsida; order Rosales; family Elaeagnaceae; genus Elaeagnus; species Elaeagnus macrophylla. The sequence goes on from CM055646.1 coordinate 12,895,532, forward strand.
TAGTAAAAATTTATTGTGTCTTAATTAACATTTACTTACCATAATTAATTACAAATTAGTCACTATTAAATTTTGGGACATTTTCAATTCAAAAATGAAGTTCTTGCATTAATTAATAAACAATTTCAATTCACTGTACAATAATCAAAAGCAACTTTAAATATTTAGTATTAGAATATGATTTCAACAGTTTTGGAATAATAATAAAAAAAAAAATCTTCAATTTTTTGCTCTCTTTTATTTCTTTTAATCTATTTTCTTTCTCACATCTTTTCTAATTTTTTTTTTTTTATATTAAGCAAAGTTTGTCTAATTTTATCGTTATAAAATTATGTAGGTACGTGATTTGTTTAATTTAATATAATTCTTTTACTTCTCACATTGACTAATGGGTACGTTAAATAGATTTGTGGATGCTAATTTGAGGTATAAACAGTAATGAAGTAATAAAAAATTAGAAAAATTACTTATTTCAAGATATATTAGACTATTAATTAGGACCTTTTTGTTGTTTATAATGTTGTTTGAAACCTCTCACTTTTGTGCTCTATACTATACCCCTTCACAAAATAAGCAAATTTAAAATGAATAAAATTTACCTTTTCGAAATTGCTATATATAATGCCAAAAAAATCATGGATCCCTTTAGAGAAAATAAATAAATATATAAAAAATAGCAAAATATAGTTTTCAATATACCTACTTTAGGAGTTAAAAAATAATAATAATCAATAAAAGAGTTCACCAACAATCATAGCTGTTATTTTTTTAATTGGCATATGTTATAGTTAATAAGTTATTAAGTGGGTACTACTTAATTTATATAACCCACCCATTGCAACATTGTTGTTAGTAAAAACTTTGAATTTTAACTTTTATTTTTCTTTAATAAATAGCAATCAAGATTAATTATTGAAAAAAGTTTAACTAATAATGATTAATTGATGCATAATATTTGTAATGGTAGATTCCTATTTAAAACAAAACTCTCTTTTTTATAACCGAATCATATTCTTTTGTAACAAAAATTATGTTATTTAGTATAATTTATTCTTTTAATAATAAAACTTTGAATGATTATAATTTGATTTTAAAATTAAGGACATCGTTACAAAGGAATGTACATGTTTAATTAACTTTTTAAGATTAAAAAGAACTTAGTTGATTTTACATTTATTATAAATTAAGAAGCTTTACAGTTTTAAATTATAATTTTTTAACCCTCTTTAATTCATCTACATTTTTTTTTCTCCAATACGTTCTAAAATTTTATATTATCTAAAGAATTGAATTGTTAAAGATTTCAATAAATTCTTTTTCTAAAAGCGAAAAAAATTAAGAAATTTATCAAAAATAACAACCCTAAAAATTTATAGTAACAAAACTAGCACCCTTAATAACATTGAACGTTCAATTTGAACGTAAAATATTGAACGCTTAATATTAAACGAGTTTAAATTGTTGCCATTCAATTCTAATTGAATGAGTGTTCAAAGAAAAATGACATATTAATCATTTTTTTAATTGTAAAAATATAAGTTTGAACACAAAGGGTACTAGTTTTGTTATTACAAATTTAAGGGGTGCTAATTTTATTGTTTTTCTAAAAAAATTATTCCTCAAGTTCAAAACATGATTAAGAGATTTTTCAACAAGATTTGAATTCTTACTTAAGCTTACAAGGTTAGCTTCTATCCTTATAGGTTAGATTACTACTTACCATTATAATATAATGTTATTCTTTATGCTAGCATAAATAATTTAAAAATGTGGGTCACATTTGTTTTTCTATCTCTTTGTAGAGTTTGTTTTTAAAATTTGATAAATAGATAAACTTTTAAATGTTAATTATTTAATATCTAGATTAAATATTATTTATCCATATATTTTTCATATTTTATTTTAATTTGTTAATTGATTTATTAAGCATTTTATTTTGAACGGTATATTATATTATATATGTATGAATATCAAGTTTTGAAAAATTTTAGGATAATTAAAATTTAAAATCAATTTAACTATAAATTTTCTATTGGGTAATGTGATGGTTATTCTAAAATATATCAATTTTTTTATTTTCAAAAAAAAAAAGAAATTAAATTCTTATTATATTCCATTATATATTTTATTTTTGTGGTCACACTATATTTTAGATTTAGTTCTATAGTAATTATACCAAATTTTGTAATCATTACTTTACGATAAATTTTTATGGTAATTATTTGAATATGGATTGGACTCACTCTAGGGGTGGCCCATTGATCCTTAAACTCAGCTCACCAAAAGGGCCCAATTGTTTGACCTAAAGGGGACATAGATTTCAGTTTTTTACTCAAATGGCAAGAATTTGCAGTGAATTACTTAAATAACAAAGATTTGAATAAAAAAACTTTTTGAACTTAAATAGCACGTTTTGGACTTTAAACGGTGAGTTTCATTTATATAATATATATGATTTTTACCAAAATATCCCTTTTATCTAAGTATTCGTAAAAAACTCGCCATCTCCGTGTTTCCTTCGAAGCTTATGGACTTGTACATTCACATTTTGTATGTACAGGTTACATACATATTTATTTTGTATGTAACCTGTACATTCACATTTTGTATGTACAGGTCATGTGAATGTACAGGTTACATACAAATTTATTTTGTATGTAACATGTACATACAAATTTATATGTAACCTATACATACAAATTTATATGTAACCTGTACATATAAATTGTATGTAACATGTACATACAAATTTGTATGTAACCTGTACATTCACATTTTGTATGTCCTATTCAAAACAACAATAACATACAAACAATACAATGCATTTTATGTGAATGTACAAGTTACATACAAAATAAATTTGTATGTAACCTGTACATTTACATTTTGCAGGAAAAATAGTTCGTATGTACAGGTAACCTGTACATATAAAATGTGAATGTACAGGTTACATACAAAATAAATGTGTATGTAACCTGTACATACAAAATGTGAATGTACATAAGCTGTTCTTCTTCTTCTTCTTCCAATGGGTTCATGTGAATGTACAGGTTACATATAAAATAAATTTGTATGTAACCTGTACATTCACATGACTTCATCTTCATCTTCATCTTCATCTTCATCTTCATGCTCCACTTTTTCCTACAAATATCAAACAACAAAAAGTTTCAAATTACACTAAAAAATAGCGATAAATAAAGAAATCACAATTAATTTATATTAAAATTTAAACTTATAGGATTTCATACAAATCAGGAACACAGAAGAAGCGAAGAAGAAGAAGAAGAAGAAGCAGCGAAGAAGAAGAAGAAGAAAAGCAGCGAAGAAATCTTCATCTTCAATTCAGGAACACAGAAGAAGCGAAGAAAAAGAAGAAGAAGCGAAGAAGAAGAAGAAGAAGCGAAGAAGCGAAGAAGAAGAGGAAGAAGCGAAGCTGAGGGGATAATAGTAAAACTCTTATGGCCAAAACTCTGCCGTTTAGCTATTTTGGTTAAAAAGCCAATAACCCACCAAATGAGTCTATTCTGAGTAATTAATACAAGGATTTGCTCAAAAGAGATTTTTAGCCCAAAATGACACTTTTTGTGTTGAAACGGGGAGTTTCAATTGTATAGGGAATGCACTTTTTACAGAAATACCCTTTTGTTTGTTTCTTTAGTCTTTTATGTGTAAAACTTATAATTTCTTTTAGTGATTTTGTAAGGTTTACAAAAATCATTTTGATTTTGATTTTATATTTAAATTTATTATGGCTCTGATTTTTATTTTAAATTTATGGCTCTGATTTTTATTTTAAATTTATGGCTTTGATTTATTTTAAATTTATGGCTCTGATACCAAATTGGGGGCTGAATTTTTAAGCTTCAGTTGCTTGTTATTATTTGTTATTTATCTTCCTATTTGTTCTCGGAATAAATAAAATCCGAAGATTAAATTATCAAATTCTTCTTTGTTTACTTGTACAAAATAATGTTTGAAATAATCTTTTAATATTCTTCCTACTGGATGGTCTATTAATTGTAATATGCTTAAAACGTAATCAGTGTAATCACTTAGTAGGGTGTCAAACCTTGTAAAATTTTCTAAACATGTTTCATAATCTTCATTATCCATATATTCATCTAATAATTCTAAATATTTTCTTTCAAAGTGTTCTATATTAATCATTATTTTCTGGTTGGGTTTCAGAGTTGATTTCTCCTAATTCTTGTTCTATCCAACGACTTAGTTCTATAATTTCCTTATTTTCTTCTATATCCATTTGTACTAGCTCAAGACTAGCTTCTAAATCTAAGTGTTCTTTGTCCTCTCTTTTTTCTAAATTATTTCTTTGTTCTTGTTTAGTGAAATGATCAATTAGTCCCTGTAAATTTTCCATTACTTTTGATCTTCCTATACTTTTTTCAAAGTTTTCCTTTATAGATGTTTTAAAACAAATAAGTGATTGTTTTAAATAAATTGCATCTTTTAATTTTTCTTGATTTTCAGAGTATTTCCTACTTTTACTTCTGTAGAGTATAGTTTCTGATTTTCTTTTCATGTTTATTCGTTCATCATTCATAATCATATGCAGTTTAAGATATTAACAATATTATTAGAACTTCAAGGAATACTAGCCTCTACCTGCAAACTAACCTGTCTGTAAATATGGGTCCACCGCGTTCTTCCGCTTTCCTGCTATCTCCTTGTTTTCAAAAACTAAGCCTCACTCCTGGATCTAAGCTCTTAGTCCTCCTGACCCTGCTGATCCTCTGAGATCCGTACTTAATTTTAATGAAATTGAGAAAGATAGTTTTGGAATTGAAATGGACTTTTTATTTATTTAACAGGTAGTAATTACAAGCTAGAGAACTAGTAACCTTGAAGAGGTTCTTAGTTCTTCCTGGTTTCTGAATACATAGCTTAAAGCTTGAAAGATAGTAGTTGTGTTGTGTTGATTGTGTATTCGTGTAGTCGTGTGTAGTCTGTGTGTATTGATTGTGTGTTTTCCAGAGCTAAAGAGTTCCCTTTTATAGAATAAGGGTTCCCTGTTTACAATGGAGGGAATACACTATTCCTATTTGGCGTTAAGACGCATTACATTATTGTTGTCTTGTATTATTGCCTTCAGCTGTTGAGGAGGGTCCTACATGGTCGGTTGAGTGGGCTCTGCCGACATTGAGCTGCTACTGGATGAGCTTGTCTCTAGTGGAATCTTTTCTTTTAAGCAGTGTTTGCACACGTGATCTTTTGTTTGCTGGTTGGAGTAGTAACAAAAAATCTTTTTTGTTTCCTCGCTTACTTCAATATCATTGCAGTTGAAGTTTGCTTCATAGGAAATTACTTTTTCACTGTCTTCGTTACTGATAACCGGAATTACTTTGAGAAGTAATTATGGTTTTACTTGTACAATAATTTACTTTTATTTCTGAAGAATTGGTAATTCTTCTTATTTCATAATAAATCTGGCTTAACATTTGTCCTCTTTCGAGGTCCAATTCACCAGTATTGAATTCCTTTTCTGGTAAGCCCTTTGGGCGAGTTACTTCTCTTTTACTGCTTGATACACCAAGCTTAATAAAATGATATGGACTTACTGATTCTTCTTCATTCCAATCCATTAAAGAACTGAAACATCTTAAATAAATAGGCTTTTCTGCAGCCCTGGTTTTTCTTTTAAAATTTCTAATAGCTTTTTTGAAATTGTCAGGAAAATATATTAATTCTCTTAATTCATTTCCTGGATATATGTTTTTAATAAGTCCTGCATAAAATGTTTTATAAGTAAAAATTGGATCAGCTCCTTCTAAAATATTAAATTTACTACCTGAGGGAAAATCCTTTTCGGTGGTGTAGAACTTCATATCTTCAATATGTTCCTGAGTTGTTTTTCTGGCAAGGTTATATAATCCTAACCATTCCTGTTTTGTCAAGTTTCTATACCTTTCTTTTTCTTCCTCGAATGGAGTATTGATTGGTTCTCTGAAGATTATTGGTCTGTGGATAGTTCCAAGGTTCCTCATTCTACTGGTTCCTGTTGCTGGTTGTTGAACTATTTGGGAGTAGTTTTTTGTTATTTCTGCTAGTGTTATGAGTTTAGGGACTCTAAAATTTTTATAACTTCCTTCTGCTTCTATCCTATTAGTAAAGGATCTATGGATGACTCCACTAATTCCATTTACTGCTTTACTTGCTTCTGGCCAACTGGTATATATTCCTGGATTAGGTCCATTGTAAACTACATAAATCTTTTTTGAGTCTTCCTTTTCGGCTTCATCAGCCCAATTCATGTTTTGTTTTTTCTTTTCTAAATTTTTTATTGGTTCAGGGTTGTTGCTTGCGGTTTCTTCAACATGCATTTTTCTTCCTGTTGAAGGCTCAGCTTCCTCTTCTTCAGATTTTTCCATATGGAGTTCTAGATTTGTTCTATTTTGTAGTTTCTTTTTGAGTTCCAATACCTCTAGTTGTTCCTTGAGGCATTTGATTTGTGTTTCATGAATCAATATTTCCTTTTTCTTGATCTCGATCTCGATGTCAAGTGAATCCATTCCTGTCATGAAAAACATAGTTAGTGGTGCTAATTCTCTGGTTAAAGCATCAGCTAAACAATTTTTCTTTCCTGGCAAGTGCTCTACATCAAATTTGTAGTAGTTAAACCATTGTTGCCATCTTATTAATCTTCCTTGCTTATAGTCACCTGCAATGTTAGTTCTTAAAAAATGTCCAAAATTTTTACTATCAGTTCTAATAATAAATTTTGAACTTATTACATATATTGCAAATTTCTTAATAGCTTTTTTAACAGCTAAATATTCCTTTTCATTACTATGGTAATTTAATTCAGGGCCTTGAAAGGATCCTGAAGTAAATCTACAAAGATATTCATCTTTGTTATCAACTTTTGCTTTTAATACTGCTCCCCAATATTCATGTGAAGCATCTGTTTCTATTATCATTTTATCATCTGGTCCTGGATGATATAAATTTGGTAAATCTTTTACCTGTGCTTTTACTTTATCCATGTATTTGGTATTTTCTTCAGTCCATTGCCAGACATAATCTTTCTTAAGTTTTGCCTGTAATGGTTTTCTCATTTCTGCTAGTTTCTTTATATATGCCTCCGCATATGTTAAACATCCTAAAAATCTTTGTAATTGATTTTTATCTTTGATTATACTTGGAAAATTTTGTATGTGGTTTAAGATATGGGGTTGTAGATGATGTTTTCCATCTTCTATTTCTAACCCTAAATATTTATTTTTTGTTGAGTAATTACTGCTTTCTTTTCTGATAACACTATTCCTAATCTTCTACATTCTTGTAAAATGTTAATGATGTCTAAATAGTGTTTTGGTAATTCATTACTGAATATTAAAATATCATCTATGTAAACACAACAAAAATTGTGATATTTTTTAAAGATATTATCCATGTGTCTTTGGAAAATACCTGGTGCTTGTTTGAGTCCAAATGGAACAACTGTCCACTGGAATTGTCCTTGAGGGCAACTGAATGCCGTTAATTTTTGTGATTCATTGTCAAGTCTTATTTGCCAAAATCCGCTTTTGCAATCAAAACTTGAAAAATATTTCTTTCCTTTAATTAGTGATAATAATTCCTCTTTCTTTGGTATGAAATAACCATCATCAATTGTTTCTTTATTTAAAGCTTTAAAATTTATTACCATTCTCTTTTTTCCTCTTCTTTTCTCAGCTTCTTTTTCTACTAAGAATGCTGGACTGGAATGTGGTGAATTACTAAGTATAATTACTTTTAATTCCAAAAGTTCTTGAATTTGTTTTTCAAATTCTTTTCTGTCTTCTGGAGTATAAATCATTGGTTTTACTCTTATAATTTTTAAGGGGTCTTTTAATTATATTCTTGCTATTTCATTAGATCGATCTATGTTTGGATCTAAAGGATTTTCTGAACATACTGTTTTTAATAATTTTCTTATTCCTGTTAAGGCTTTATTTTCTTGTATTTCATTTAGAAAAGGGTTTTGGTTAACCTCTATGTCTAAAGAAATGTTTTCTATGTAAGGTTTTTGTTTTTCTGTATCCTCACCACGTTTTCGCTTTTTATGTTGTGACATAAAAGTTTATGATGAAACTGTTAATGCTTTTCTTATTTTTGATACATAAATTGTTTCTCCATCTAAGGTTGTTATACTTATTTTATCTATATATTGTGTGAATGGTTGATATAGATTTAGAAAGTTATTTCCTAATAAAATATCAACTCCTGTTTCTTGTTGGTAAATTGTGGGTATATGAAAGATTTCTCCTCCTATTGATACGTCTGTATCTTTTAATACTTTATTCAAATTTATTGTAGTGTTATTTGCAATTCTTACTATTAAATCTTTTGGGGATTGTTTCCAAAGTTCTTCTGGAAATACATACTTACTAGCTACACACATACTTGCACCTGTGTCAATATATGCATGTAAATGGTAATTTTTATATCCCTTAAATTTTAATCCTATTTTTATGTATGTACTATTTGGATTTGTTATACTTAATATTTCATTCATTATTCTGAATCATATTCAGAATCAGAATTAGAATTATAGTCAGACGTTTCTGAGTCTGTTATTTCTTCTTCAGTTTCTTCTAATAGATAAATACTGCAAGTATCATCTATATCAGATTCCTCAATTGGTTCTAATTCCATTTTAAAAGCTTCTTCTAATATTTTTGCTTTCTGTGAAAATTCCTTTTTAAATTCTTTTTTATGTTGGAGTCTATTTGAGCATTCATTAGCATAATGTCCTTCCTCATTACATATCCAACATCTACATTTCTTTTTTCCTGATGGACAATAATTTTTCTTTTCAGGTGTATAATACATTTTTCTTCTGAAATATCTCTTTTTATATGGTTCTCTTTTGTATCTTCTTTTATATTTTTGAAAGTCTTGTTTTCTAAATTTATATCTCTTAAATCTTTTAAATTTTTTATATTTTTTGTATTTATTATACTTTTTATATGGCTTTATATTACAACCATATTTTCCTGGTGTTTTAAAGTCTCTTGAATCACAACAGACTTTGTCATTTCCTCTTATTTGTCTATATTCTTTTCTTTCTTGACATTTTATTATTATCCAATTTTTAAGTCCTCTTATTTTTCCTCCTAAGGTATCGGGTATGATTTGTGGATTCCTGTTATTCCATTCTTCTGTCATGGTTTTATATTATGTTCCAGGTAATTTTTTATAAAACATTTCCTTATAAACTTCTTGGATGGATGGTGGTAATTTATGATAATACATTTCATATTCACATATGAAAGCATCTATATAACACATATCACATATTTCCATGTTTGTTAAATGCCACTTGGCTTCTTCTATTTCATGTTCACTAGATTCTGTTATATTTCTTCCTTTATCTTCTCCTATAAATTCTTTATATATTTCGTTTATTACTGTATCTAAGTAATCTCTTCCTGTTGTAGCATTTCCTTGCATTAATAAATGCTGTTGTTCAGGTAGGTTTGAAAACCATATTTTTACATTTCCTGTCATTTTATGTGCTACCAACACTTTACATACTGAAGGGTTTGAGTTTGTGGTTGATGATGTTTGTATCATTACACTCATTCCACTAGCCCATTCATCTAAGGCTTTTTTCCTATCTCTTATACAGTCTAAGTCTAAAATGTCTGTTTTGTAACTTTCATGTAGTTTGAATTCTGGTGGGATATCTCCTCTAGTACCCCAATGTAATCTTTCTTCCATTTTTGGTGGTCGTCTTCTTCTTTGTGGAGGATTAGGTTCCTCTGGTCTATATCTCTGTTCTCTATGAGGGTCAGATGTTTCTCCTCTTTCTGGGTTTGTTCTTATTATTGGTTCCATATTTATTCTTTGAGTTATATTTTATTGTTCAGATTCATCTTCACTTATTACTGTCATATCATCATCTTCTTTATTTATGTAAGATTTTTCTTCATAATGTTTTTCTAATTCTTTATCTGTTAATGTTAGCAAACTTATTAGTTTTCTTATGTCCTTATTTTCAGGATTCATGAATTGTTCTTCTAGGTTTTTCCTGTATTCTTTTAAGTTCATTAGGTTGTTATTATTTGTTTAGATTATTCTGCTTTTCTTTTTTCATTTTTAGGTATTAAAGCATCAGATCTTCTAGGGGGTTCTTCTTTTAATCCTTTTAATGGATCAAATTTTATTCCATTTTCTCTTGGTATGTTATTAAAGTTATTTTTTAATTCTAAAATTTCTTTATTTATTTCTAACTGTATTCTTATTGATTCTTGTATACTTTCATCTGTGGTATCTAATTTTTTTGCTATGAGAATTAAAGCTTTCATTATAGATATTTGATTGTTATTTATACTTGTTAAACTATTATTTCCTTCTAATTGTATTTTTAATAGTTTCTAATATCATTATTATTTCATTGTGTAAACCAAGTCTTTTACTTCTTCAATCTCTTCTTTTAATTCTTTTATTTCTCTATTTCTTTTACTGTTTTCTGTTTGAGTGTCTACAAATGTTATTGTTTGTAGATTACTTTTCCTTGTTGGTATTAAAGGTTTTTCTTTAATATCTAGGTTCCATTCATTTGGTACTTCATATTCCAATAATTTTTCTGGATTTTTTATTACTTGTCCTATATCTTTAAAAGTTTTATCTATTTCTATGAATTCATTTTGTCCGTATATCGAACTATTGTGACTATTTGTTAATGAATATCCTACAAGGTAGTGGACTGAGAATGGATGGTTTCCTTCTTTCATTAGGTTTCCTCGTTCAAAGTCATAAGCTAGACTTAATACTTGATTTAAATTTTTATCTTGGATGTTAACAGCAAATCTTGGATATGCTGTAAATTTTAATTTCTGGTATCCTAGATTTCCATTAATCATTCCTAGCAAAGCATCTTTTTTGTTTGTTATTCTGTTATCTAAAAGTGCTAACTTAATTAGTGTATCTATTCCTTCTCTGAAGTGTGCTTTTATTAGTATTTGTATTCCTCCTAAATGGATGTATCCAATTTTTTCTCTATCTTTTTCAGGGATTTTTGATAATTTTTCCATAATAGTTTCTTTATTAATTAATGGTATATTAAACCTTCCTTTTGCATCGGCTATGGTTATGCTCATTTCTTTATTGCTTATGCCGTAATATATTATGTCTTTTCTTGGAAATAATTTTCTTATTTTTGAGAATGATTCTTCTCTGAATCCATCTTTTTCTTTTAAATTTAATTTTGATTTTTGAATTTCTTCAAATTTCTTTTTACTGAATATCATTTCTTGTGAAAAACATTCAGAGATGTCTTGTGTTTCTACTTCCATTATTTCTTGTATTACTTCTTGATTTTTTATTATTTCTGACATTTTTAAGATTATATGTATGGGGTACATATAAGTTCTGTTTGTATGTACAGGGTACATTTAAGTTTATGAATCTTGGAGGCTTTCAGGGTTAAAAATGTCATTGTGCTTTTATCAAAACACAGTCGTTTTGCTATTTTTGTTTAAAACTCAATTTTCCTTGAATTCGTAACATATCAGGTAATTAATACCATAGATTTTAGGAGAGGGGAGCTCTTCCATTTTGGGGTTTTTGGGTCCTCTTCACCGACCCATCTTCTTGGTCTTCGTGGCTTGGCTCCTCACGCTCGGCATATCAGCTTCTTCTTCTTCATGGCTCTGCTCGTGCTCCTGCTCGGCCTGGTCTTCTTTCTTCACGCTTCAATGGCTCTGCTTCTTCTTCTTTCTCTTCCATGGATTTCCTGCTTCTCTTTTCTATGTCTGACTTGAGCGTTGGAGAGGGTGTCTTCGCCGGACACCCTCCTCTGACCATGTTTACTGTTTTGCAGGTTATAACCACCGTACCAACAACCCTTCCAATATAGGTAATGTTGCCTCTCACAACATTTGGCGCCCACCGTGGGGCATCTACCGTTTTGCTGGTTATCCGACTGCTGTGGAGACCCTCTACTTTCTCTTTATTGGATCTGCTCCATTTTCCTAAAGTTCTGAAGCATCCCGGAAGTTGCATCATCGAAGTTCCTCAGAATAAAACCTCACTTTTTAAGCAAGGAACTCACCCATGGCCGAGTCCCAAAAATTCATCTTGGATGCCTTTTGGCGTTATCTTTTGCTTCTTAGCACCCTTGGAGCTGAATTAGTTTGTGGGTTTCTTATTTACATTTTTGACAAATATAATTAAGAATGTTATTTTCTTTGAAGGCCATTATTCATAGAAGATTGTGGACTCTCAGTGCTCCTACTCATGTCTGCAAAAGGGAAGTCCTCTCACCCCTCATTATTTTTCCTTACAAGTTATTAGTAAATTGCTGCCATTTTTGTATGTTTGTGCTATACAAAGTACATAAAATAAAATAAAAACGCAAGATCTTGTATACAAGACAACAATATAATCAGACCCAAATCAAGTTGTGCATATTTTGGCTATATGGAGTAGGGAACTTTTATCATTCTTCAATATTTCACTGCTTATTGTTATTTATTTATTTTTAGTATTTGATCTGCTCTTTATTATTTTATTAATTAGGCATACGTGTTGAATTTGGGCAAGCTAAGCTTTTTCAGGAAATTTCCCAGCTTGGACAAAGCTATGATGTAGATTCAATTCTGGTTGTTAATTGAACTGTCGTCCATCTTCTTCATAGAAATGGGAAATTTGGTCGAATGGGTCCCTGTTTGAAACCAACACACAGACACCCAAAAGGGAGTTTCCATTATCTTTCTTCTTTATTGTATAATTTTTCTAGAATCTTGTTGATGGATAGTGGGTTCATTTTGGACTATTTCTATAAATAAATAAATAATTTTTTTTTAAAGATTGTTAGCTTAAAGTAGCACTCTAAGTGTTTGTTAAAATTATAAAATAGGTGGTGGAAGTGTGCTCTGATATAGTTTTCGTGCTCTGTGTTTATATAACTTTTTCGCCTTGCATTTGTCATGGCATTAATTTAGTTTCAATTCATGTAAGGTTATGGAACAAAATTTATTCAAAACATGGGAGCCTCCTGACTGTGGGTGTGGATATAATCTATTTTGAGAAGACTTGTTATATAGTTTTTTTACTTTAAATGTGGGAATTATTAATGTGGTGATCAATTTATTTGATTCAATTTTCAAGTCTTTTTCCACTTCGGCATACATCATTCATTTAATACTTGCTGCTTTTGTATGTTTGTTTGAACACTCAAGTCACTTTAGTTAGAAAAACTAATGTGACATATGCTACATATTTGACAAAATGTTGTAATGAATTTTAAAGATGTACACTTTTGTGTTTTTTATAAGAGAATATTTGTCTTGCAATGTATATTTGTCTTGCAATTTATTTGGCTAAAAGAAAAAATTCACAATTTGAAAATATCACGTGTGTACTTATTTTGGATGCGGTGAAGTTCTTTGATAGCTTGACAAATATGTTTAATTGTTGCTTCTATTTGTGGTTTTCTTTTGGTAGTTTTCTTTTTGAGACAAATGAAAATGACAGTATGAGTTGGTTTAAAGAAAAAAAAAAAAAAAAAGAGTTTTCTAACTCTGTCATAGTTATTTATTTTTCTTTCTTACCTCCCGGATTTTTGAATCTGTGAATGGCCACTGTTTTGCTTTCTATCTTTTTCCATATTCGATCTTTAGTCAATATCAAGGATTTTGTTACTCGCTATTGCCAACTTGCCATAAGTGATCGGATTCGTACAAACTTGAACTCAACATGTTCGATAGTTTGTCTATGTGGAAGAGCTTGTTGTGTTTTTGCTTATGCTTGTTATAGTTTCACTCTTAGCTCCTGAACTTAAACATGTATACTTGTCAATTTTTGCGTTATTGTCCATCACTCTTTTTGATACTTTAGATGCTAATACTGTAGATATTCCCTTAACTGAATGTCAAGTCTTAGAATGATTGATGCTATTTTAGTATGATTTTTGCTTCAAAATCTGACTTTTTGAAGGTTCTTGGAATAGTGTTTTATTGTTTCGTGTATCAACTGTAAGGTTTGCTAAACTAAATTTGCTAATGTTAAAAGATTGTCAGGGAATTGGTAGACACTTGATATTTTTCTGATACTCTACTTACAACATTCTATTTTATGAATTATTACATCTTAATACTTCATTAATAATTGGCTATTTGAGGTGTTCTTTGGCAGGAAATTTCATTTTGATTATCCCCTTTGGCTTTTAATACAAGCAAAAAGAAAGAGGGACAATGGTTATGGTGTTCTTTATTATTATCAAGCTACTGGAGGGATTGCTAATTATGACACAAGTTACAAGAACCTTGAAGATTGATTTTTACTTCGCCATTACAACTCTATATGAATGGACTTAATTATTATGAAGTACAAGTTATTTATATCTGCATATTACGGAAGGTCGTTGATCTTATTTTTTGACCTATAATCTAGTTCTTTGTGGATTTTTCATTAACTTCAGGCTATTTATTTTGATACAAGAAGGACGATCATCAAATTTGCTGGTTTGCTCTATTTTCTTCTTATTGATGGAATTATCATAAAGTCAGGACTATCTGTCTCAAAATGACTTGAAAGACCATTGAGTATTTTCTCTGGTCTTATTCTTGGGATTTATTATGAGTTCTGGATTACTTATTTTGATATGGTATAAAAGACAGTTGAATCTCTTCTTCGGTTTATTCCCTTGATATTAATGAAATTATTATACAGTTTGGTCTATCTACCTCAATATCTTCTCTGATCTATTATCTTGAGATTAATTAAAATATTATCAGAAGAATGATTTTATTATCAACAGGACACTCTTCATCACTAATAATTGTGCGAATAAAATAACGCACTTCCTCTTATGGAGCGAGGAGGCATTTGAGCCCCCGTCCATTTGAGATGCGGGTGTAAGAGGCCTGCCACTCGTCAAACGCCCAATTCAAGGAAGAAGCCTAGAGTCTGGGACGCCCGACCTCTTCTTCGGGTAATCACCTTGGGCGACAAGCTCAAATCGGCCCGATGATGACCCCACCGTGCGAATAAAATAACGCACAAATCCTGGTTGGAGCGAGGAGGCATCTGAGCCCCCGTCCAATTGGATGCCGACGTCAGAGGCTTTTCCCAGTCGAAGGAAGGTGCATTGTGTCTGGGACGCCCGACCATCCCTTCAGGGCAAGTGCCTCGAGTGATAGTCTTTGACCGCCCCGATGGTGCCCCCATCTTGTGACTAAAATAACACAATTTCAGTTGAAGCGAGGAGGCATTTGAGCCCCCGTTCAACTGATGCTTATCTAATCGACTATCAATTGAGGTGATCAAAGCTTACTCACTTTTATCAGACTTATTATTGTGATGCAAATCTGAGTTATTTATCTGGGCATATTTTGGAAGGCCATTGAGCCTCTTCTTGGATCTATATCATATTTGTTATTTACAATGGATTTCTCTTGAAGCTTGTATTACCTATCTCGGTATAACATCAAAACAGGTATATTTTAACTTATATTGAGCTATTAAATTAATATATTGATATTAATTTTGTCTTGTACACTTTAGTTGTGATTTACAGTCCATGAGACATGGATGCATGCAATTGTTTTCTTCACCCTCATGCTTCAAACATGAGAGCGGGGGACTTAACTATAAAATATTAAAATGTTTACTGTTAATTTTTCTAAATATGTTATTTGATAGAAAATTTAGTTTAATATTTTACAAGATTGATTATTTTGTTAGACCTCCTCTGTTATTGAAATTATTATCTTGTATGATTTATGCAGGTATGGTAAGTTAACATTATGCTAGAATTTTAAACATATTTTATTTGAATTTATATCTTATTAATTTTTTGTTTTAGTTATAATTGATAGCTCAGGTGATATAGTTCAGCTTAACTACTCTCTTCATTCTCATGCTTCGAACTTGAGAGTGGGGGACTTGATGTTTGAATATGGATTGGGCTCACTCTAGGAGTGGCCCATAGATCCTTAAACTCAGCCCACCAAAAGGGCCCAATTGTTTGACCTAAAGGGGGCATGGATTTTAGGAGATGGGAGCTCTTCCATTTTGGGGTTTTTGGGTCCTCTTCACCGACCCATCTTCTTGGTCTTCGTGGCTTGGCTCCTCACGCTCGGCATATCAGCTTCTTCTTCTTCATGGCTCTGCTCGTGCTCCTGCTCGGCCTGGTCTTCTTTCCTCACGCTTCAATGGCTCTGCTTCTTCTTCTTTCTCTTCCATGGATTTCCTGCTTCTCTTTTCTATGTCTGACTTGAGCGTTGGAGAGGGTGTTTTCGCCGGACACCCTCCTCTGACCATGTTTACTGTTTTGCAGGTTATAACCACCGTACCAACAACCCTTGCAATATAGGTAATGTTGCCTCTCACAACAGTAATAATTGCGATGGTATATTAGGAGTTATTAAGACCATAAATTAATTATATTTCATTCAATTATGACATAAATTTAATATAAATCTAAATCATCTTGTTTTTACATGCTATGAACATTCATTATTCTTTGCAATGTAACCAGTAATTAAAAAGCCAACCGCTTTGACCTCCGTGACCCAAAAAAAAACAAAAAAAGGGTCTACTAATTGAGGGAACACAAAAGAACCACATTGCAACGGTTACTTTAGTCTTTAGGTATCTTATTGTCCTTTTACGCATACGAGAAAATTTTAGGTTTCAATCGAGCAGAATAAAGATTAACAGAAACAACGCGAACGAGAAGCAAAAGAGAAACAAACGGACTCCAGCAATGAGTTGTTGCAGTAATAAAAAATTGGTAGAGTATTTGGAACCATTGATGTCAAAGGAACTTCTTTGCAAATTCCCAGACAACTCTGCTTTCGATTTCGACTACACTCAGAGCTCAATATGGTCCCATCTGGTTCCTCGAGCTTACACTACTTCCATGGATTCTGACTTCGATTTCGATTTGGATTTCTTAACTCCAAAAAAGCTTAAATTTGAAATGGGGTTCGAGTCTAGCAACCTCAACAAAGTAGCTTGAAATTCCAAGAAGAAATTTAAGATGAATTTGAGTGCTTTGACGAGAAAGAAGAGTAAGAACAGGAAGATGGCTCCATCTGATTACTCCCCAACATCAATCCAAGTTACTTGTAACCTCGCCGCCAAAAAGGCTTATTTATTTATTTTTATTTTTATTTTTTGCTATTTATATATTTTGTGAAAATAAAAATAGGTTTTATTATGTTAAGAAATCTGATTTCAGAATTCTGTTTAGAAGATCAGGCAGAATATAACTAAATCAATAATTTTGAGATAGAGGCATCCAAAGGTTTCTCTGTGTATGAAATTTGGAACTTTAGAATCACTTTTTCGGATACTACTGCGACTACCATATCTATAATAATGAGACGAATATTTATTTGTTCTTAGCTTCAACTAGCTGTTTTGTTTGTAGTGTATTTCGTTCGCTGAATATAATCGTAATAAAATATAATATAAAAAAATTAGTATTATTATTATAGTGTTTAGTTTAATTACTGTAATAAAAAAAGGAATCAGTATTATAATATTTGGTTTGACAACTGTAATATAATGGAATAAAAAAAAATCATAACAATTAATAAATTTTAATTAATCACATAAATTAACAACAAAAATTAATTATAACGAAAAAAATAACAACAATTAATAAATTTTAATTAATCACAAAAATTAACAACAACAAAAAATTAATTTAGCAAAAAAAATGCAACAAAAATTAGGAAAAAAAAAAAAGAGGCACAATCGTCGCACAAACGCAGAGGAGGGCGATGGCTGGCGCACGACGGCTGGAAGGGAGGATGCGAGCTGGAACACCGCGGGAGCTAGAGGACGAGGCCAATCGGACGGGACGACGACGATGAGGCTAACCGGACGGGACGACGACGACACCAGCGCAGGTGTTGGACGACGACGGCTGCGCAGGAACAGGGACGGACGACGGCGCACCAAAATTTTTCGCGAACGGATGAAGTGGAAGCATCGTGAATTGATTATGTTATGTAATGTAATTGCAATTACTGGTATTTGATTGTGTAATACCAATTCCTTAAAGAGATATAATTGATTACATTACATTACATCTATTTAAGAAAACCAAACATTGTAATAAGTTGAATTGATTACATTATATGTCTTATTACAGCCAACCAAACACCACCTTAATGTAAGAAAGTAAGATAATGGATAAATAATTTAGAAATAAAATTATATTTATTTAAATTATAATTACATTATAAAAATAAAATGCATACAATTTATAAATTATAATTTAAATAATATAAATGAGATAAAATTTAAAAATAATCGAGTCTTATGTAACATACGGTATTTTTAAAAAAAAAAATTTCGCTCATTGTTGGAGTTTGAGTACTCCAAAAACTTATCTCCTAAGATAAAACGATCTATAAGCAAAAATTAGACATCATTAATTTACTACTCTGATGAATTTTTTATATATAAACTCTATTAAAATGGAACCTAAATTTAGATTAAAAATACCAAAAAATATTTAAAAGATTTTTTTTTATATACTTTCTTTTTCCTTTTTTATGTTTTTTGTTGTACATCTCCATTGCATCTCTCTCACACACACATATAAACACACACAAATAAGACAACCCAAAAAGTGACAAAAGATAGAAAAAAACAGCCCAAACGGCCACTAATAATTAATGAGAAAAAATATTTTCTATTATTTTTTTATTCAATTTCCATCTGTTTCCTACTATTTTTCTTTAACTTTAATTTCCATCAAACACATAGTACTAAACATTAAAAGATAACAACTATCTGACATGCGTCTACTTTTTTTTATCAATTCTCTTATGATGTTCGATTTCCAAAGTAATTTTCTTTTACTCATAAATATCTTCATTAATTTGCATTCAGATGTGGAACATGGTGCTGAAAGCCGCCTGCAAAACTTTACGAGAAACAAGAAAAATCATACAGCTCACGTTAGGTTCTCCATTACAGATGGATATATGTGAATACATTGTATTAATTATCTTACTATTTTTTTTTATCCTTTTTCTTTTCTGTCATTTCATTTATTAGCTCAATTAAATTTGTAGACTGCATCTAATAAAAACACCAAATAATTTTTAAACAATTAAGTTGATATTACACAAGCAATAAAGCTTCAAGTAGTTAATGAGTCACTAAACAGAAGCAATCTAGAACTTATGCACAACAAAATTATTCCACAACTTACATTTTCATATATTACAAGGAAGTTTCGTTGCCTGAAACAAATTGTCTGCCTACATGTTTTCCAAAATAGCCACAATCAACCTTCCAAAAGAAACAAAGGAAGACCCACCATCCATAACAGCTCTTCTTAGCTTGACACTCATCTCCTCCACCCTCTTTCTCACTTCATCATCTCCCTCCATCAAGCACCTAACAGCTTTCTCTATCTCATTTGCAGTTACAAAATCATTGCTGTCTCTTCTATAATCCAATCTCAGCTCAATAGCTAACCCCAAATCCTTAACCAATTGAAATGCATTAATCTGTTGTTCAGCATAGAATGGCCATGCCACAATAGGTACCCCATGCCACAAGCTCTCTAATGTAGAATTCCACCCACAATGTGATACAAACCCTCCAATTGCTTTATGAGCCAGAACCTCAACTTGAGGAGCCCAACCACACAGCATACCCAATTCCTTAGTCCGGTCCAAGAACCCTTTAGGCAGAAACTCCTCTGGGTCGGAACAATCATTTGGCATCACATACATGCCATCTGCTTGCGTTTTCCGTACGGACCAAAGAAATCTCAACCCAGTTCTTTCGAGCCCAATTGCAATTTCTTTGAGTTGTAATACCTCAAAACTCCCCGTGCTTCCAAAACAGAGGAATACTACCGACTTTGTTGGCTGATTATCGAGCCACTTCATAATAATGTCACTCTGGTTCTTATCATATTTTTGGTGTTTCTGCCCCTTGAGATCGATCACCGGTCCAACAGTGTAAATAGGTGGAGTTTCACCCTCTAAAAATGAGCTCATTGCATGAGACTCCAACTCAAATACTGTATTCATAATTATACCCTGGGTCATTTTCGTCATCACTATAGCATGATTCAAAAACGACTCGTACCCACCTTCTTTGTTGAACGCAAAGTCAGGCAAGACCCTTGTTGGAACCGGGTTAACATAACTCGAGATGATCGAATCGGGATTGGATTTTTCAAATTCGGTCCCAACCTGAGCATGTCGTGTCCGTAAATAGAGTAGGAACCCAAAGAAACCAGCACCAGAGGTGAAAAAGAAGTAGGAAGGAACAGATATTTGTTCAGCTAACTCAATTAAGCCAGTACAGAACATATCAAAAACCAACCCAGCAAGTGGAATTGAGTTGGTTAGAACATGATTGTGTATGACGTCTTTGATCTGTGACCTGTGGCTCTCTGCGTATAAGGTAAGGTATTTTTCTACAGATGGAACAAGTTCTAATGGAGGAATTTGTGGTGGCTTTGGAAGATCAATGAATTGAATTTGGGAATATTTGGAGGAAATAAGGGATCGAGAAGTAGAATTTGATGAATTTTCAATTTGGGGTTCTTCCAATGCTGGCTTCATGACAATAATTGTTGCTAAGAATTGATTATTGTAGGATATCAACTTCTCTGCAAACTCAACTGTGGATATAAGGTGACCAGTTACAGGTGAAGGGATGAACACAAGTTGTGCTTTTTTCATGTTTTGGGATATGAAGTTTGTGGTGAAGAGTTTTAACTATTAGTGTATAAGTATCGAACTTGTTAATTTGACGAGGCTTGTTGAGATTTCGAAACGAAACAGATAATGGAAGATACGAGAGCCTCTAACTTTCGAGATGAGAGGATTGATGGGTATTTATCATGTTATATATTAAACGTTTCTTTCGAGTTTTTATTAATTTAATGAACTCGTAAGCTAATCTTACGATCAATGATTTTTATTAAAGTCGCATTTCGGTGAGAAATTAGAAGTTTAATTGTACGATTAAAACTCCTTTAATATATATATATATATATATATATTTGATGCATAATATTAAATAAATTAAATATAATAATATTAAATTTGATTATATTATATTATTAATTTATATAATATTTAATAATAATATATATAATATAATTAAATAAAATTAATAATAAATATTTAATAAAATAATTTATATTTAAAATAGTATTTAAATTAATTTATTTAATTATTAAAATAATTTTAAAATTTATTTAAAAAATACTGGTTACATTCATTAATATTTTGAATATAATTATATCTTGAAACATAATATTTAAAATTAATTATATCCGGTCTAATTAATATATCGTATTAGTTAGTAATCATTTTTGTTTTTAAATTTTAAAATAAATAAATAAATATATATATGACACTGACAGGACCATGTGGTTATAAAGGTGGTTCTGTACTCATAAATGTGTCGGTGAGAATATGTGGATCTAGAAAAATGGTAATAAAACCAAACCAATTGTTAATTAGTATTTGGTAAGTACAGTTGAAAAATTATATAAATCAAAATTCGATAGTAGGTCTCAAAAATAAAAATAAAAAATCAAATTATATTTTAAGTACACTAATTTTTTTTTAGGTGTATTTAATTATTTATTCATATATTTATATATTAAAATTTTTATTGTTTTTAAAATTATAATTATAAGTATAAATATATTAATGTTTTATATAAATTGCACATAAAAATAAAAATAAAAATAAAAGATGCCTTAAAATGTTATTAAAAGAATATTCAACTCTCACAATATTTTATATTAAGTATTAACCAATCAATCGGCAAGATGTCTTTAGTTTATAGTAAAACACTCTTTAAAGTAAATGTTAGTATTTTATATTTGTAAGGTTTATTTTGTATTGGCAATTTTCGTGGGCAAAATGTTTGATTGTAATCTAAAATAGGAATTCAACGATTAATCAGACGATACAAGATGATGGAGTCACCAAGCTTGCAACGCCCATATGACAGGTAAAATATTCCATCATGCATACATCTGCACACAATTGAGCACGACACTTAGTATGGATCGTAACGAAAAATGTATTGTGCACATGTTGGTCGATCGATCGAGAGTATTGTTCGATCGATCGAGTGGTCGATCGATCGAGACTGAGACAACTTCGATCTAGGTGCTCTCTGTTTGGACTGGATCGATCGAGCAATTGGATAGATCGATCGAACCCTGTTCGATCGATCGAGTATAGAACAACTTCGATCCAGGTTCTCTCTGTTTGAGTTAGATCGATCGAGTTTTGTGTATCGATCGATCGAGACCTTCTCGATCGATCGAGATGGCCTGTCGATCGATCGAGCCAGTATTATATTCCTACTCAAACTCTATTTCTTAATTCGACCCATGTGTTACTTTTACCAATTTGACTCATTTAATGAAAAAGCAGAATTCTAGTATGAGTAGAAGTGTTAAGAAAATAGAATCCCTGTGTAAATAAAAGTGTTGTGGAAATAGAGTCCTTATTTGCGTAGAATTGTTTTAATTGTGGAATCCTTGTATGAGTAGAATTCTTGTGAGAAATAAATGCTGATGTGAATAAAATCATTGTATGAGAAGAATTCTTTTGAGAACTAAATCCTGATATAAGTAGAGTTATAGTGAATTGCAAATTCTAATTGAGCTAGGATTGGACTCTATATAAGTGAAGGGATGTTTGTGCATAACTATCAACTTGAGCATTTAGAATTATACAGCACTAATACTTTCTAGCATCTGAATTGTGCTTATTCTCTTCATTTATTGTTCTTAGGCTTTCTCATGTTATATTCATATGCCTAATTGATTTGCATGATATTGAGCTTAATTGAATGTTCTAGGGTTTGCTAGCTGATATTGTTTTTACATCGCATGTTAGTATATTTGCTAGTTAGGATTATTCATTGTTTGAATCCGCTCTAGGACACGCATTGCACTTGTGTTATTGTGCTAACGTTACAGGTGACGGCTTCAGTATTTCGTGTGACTCGAAATTACTGAAGGTGACGGGTTCGGTTGATCTTGTGTGACTCAAGTAGATCGGAACGTTGGTCCGGATCCAGACATCTAACTATTTGAGGCTGTGAAAGGAGCAAGCGGCTCATAAGTAAATTACAGAAAGGGGGATCTATCTGCGACGGGTAGTTCTGGACTCTATGGTTGTAATTGAACATTATTTTCATAGTGGATAGTTAGGTGGTCCGGTGGACCGGTGGTTTTCCTCTTAGGTCATTGTTGTGGCCTAGGTTGTTTCCACCTAAAAATATCGTGTGTTGTTTTATTATTCCGCATTTATCTTTACACACGATTGCATGTCTGGCCGATGTGATTAGATTATATAATATTTGTTGAAAGTTGAAAATTGAAAATAACCTATTCACCCTCCTCTAGGCTTATTAGATCTGTAATTAAAAATTTTTCAATATTAATAAACATATTTGTACCCTTTGTATTCCTCTTTCTTTTTCTAGTGAGTTATATATTTCAATTTTATAAAATTTTGGTATCATGTATTGAGGATAGATTTAAAATAGTCAAGTAAATATTCTTCGATCAGACTTGTCTTGAATATTGAATTTTTTAAAGTTTTAAGTTAATTAAAATTTTAAAGTATTCAAAACCACTAAAATAAAGTAAATTTATAAAATTACATAATAATTAACCTAATTAATTTAGACTAACCCTTATATCATAATAATAGATAAAAAGAGAAAAAAAATCATTGCAATTGATGAAATAGTGTATTATGATTGAAGTACTAAATCTTAAATACCGAACAAGATTTTATCCTATTATATCTAAATAATTTTGACATACAAAAGAGATCGAGAAGATTGACTTAAAATCACTTCATATGAAAGGAAATACACAAATAAATTTTCGCCTTCAAATCCACACATATTTTTTCGTCACATTAGGTTACTAGTAGGGTAGGTGGGTGCAAGATTGAAAACTTCTTTCCCACGAGAGTAGGGTGGGAATTCTATATGGTAGTTTCGAATATTTGTAAGAATTCTCCGCTAATGAAAAATAAAAATTTATTTATAATTTATATATTTAAAGTCAAGACATTTTTTTTACTTTAAAATAAAAGGTTTAAATTTAATGTTAATAAATATTATATTTTGGATCAAATAACATATATTATTATATATATATATTTTTTTTTTGGGGTTAAATAGTTGGAATAAAATTTATTTTTAATTAAAAATAATTGAATTTATAAGAAAATATATATAAAATTGTAAAAATTGAGTTTGGAAGATAGATGTGGCGAAAAGGTAATCTCCAACCACGTCCTATATAGACATTTTTTCTATCAAATTATTTTCATCAATAAAAAAAAATGTCATTCTTTGTGATTAACCACCCGATGTGGAAAATTTATAGGGCAAATGCATTCTTAAAAATGTCTGCATTATAGATTCTAATTGTTCGCTTTATAGCAAATAAAAATATATCAGTTAATCAATTAAAAAAATAAACTAGTTAAAATAATCTATTTTTACTATAAAAAAGAGGAGTTGGCTAAATAAAAATAGAATTACTTTACTACCCAAATAAAAAATAAACCGGTTATAATTGTATTGTATAGATATATTACGCCAAAAAAATCTTTTAAAGTTTTCTTTCAATAATTACCACAACCTTTAAACTTTTGAAATTCACCATAAATTATATTAAAATTAGAATTGATTAATAAAAATTTATTGTGTCTTAATTAACATTTACTTACCATAATTAATTACAAATTAGTCACTATTAAATTTTGAGACATTTTCAATTCAAAAATGAAGTTCTTGCATTAATTAATAAACAACTTCAATTCACTGTACAATAATCAAAAGCAACTTTAAATATTTAGTATTAGAATATGATTTCAACAGTTTTGGAATAATAATAAAAAAAAAAAATCTTCAATTTTTTGCACTCTTTTATTTCTTTTAATCTATTTTCTTTTTCACATCTTTTCTAACATTTTTTTTTTGTTAAGCAAAGTTTGTCTAATTTTATCGTTATAAAATTATGTAGGTACGTGATTTGTTTAATTTAACATAATCCTTTTATTTCTCGTATTGACTAATGTGTAGATGCTAATTTGAGGTATAAATAGTAATGAAGTAATCAAAAATTAGAAAAATTACTTATTTCAAGATATATTAGATTATTAATTAGGACCTTTTTTTGTTTATAATGTTGTTTGAAACCTCTCACTTTTGTGCTCTATACCCCTTCACAAAATAAGCAAATTTAAAATGAATAAAATTTACCTTTTAGAGAAAATAAATAAATATATAAAAAATAGCAAAATATAGTTGTCAATATATACCTACTTTAGGAGTTAAAAAATAATAATAATCAATAAAAGAGTTCACCAACAATCATAACTGTTATTTTTTTAATTGCCATATGTTATAATTAATTAGTTATTAAGTGGGTACTACTTACTTTATATAACCCACCCATTGCAGCATTTTTGTTAGTAAAAACTTTGAATTTTAACTTTTATTTTTCTTTAATAAATAACAATCAAGATTAATTATTGAAAAAAGTTTAACTAATTAATAATGATTAATTGGTGCATAATATTTGTAATGGTACATTCCTATTTCAATCAAAACTCTCTTCCTATTTATAACCGAATCATATTCTTTTGTAACGAAAATTATGTTATTTAGTATAATTTATTCTCTTAATAACAAAATATTGAATCATTATAATTTGGTTTTAAAATTAAGGACATCATCAAAATTTAAAAGATAATATTACAATTTTATTTCAATTAATGATTATGTATATTACAATTTAATATGATAAATTCTTACTAAATTTAAATTTAAAAATAATAAATAATTAAACCTACATGGCACTATGTAAAATATAAAAAAGTGAGGTTAATATGGTACATTCATATTCAAAGAAAAACTCTTTTTTATAGTGGCAATAAATAATAGATTTATCATAATTATCTTTTATTAGTGTGAGACATTTTATCTATAAAAAAATGTACGTATTTGATTAACTTTTTAAGATTAAAAAGGGTATAATTGATTTCACATTTATTATTATTAAGAGGCTTTACACATTTTATTTTGAAAAATTTTAGGATGATTAAAATTTGAAATCAATTTAACAATAAGTTTTTTATTGGGTAATGTAATGATTGTTCTAAAATGCATCAATTTTTTATTTCATCTTCACATGTGTTTTATAGACTGTCAATTTTTTCTGTACAAAAAAAAAAATTAAATTATTATTTTATTCCATTATATATTTTATTTTTGTGGTAACACCAAATTTTAGATTTAGTTCTATAATAACTGTACCGAATTTTGTAATCACTATTTTACAATAAAGTTCAATGCTAGTAATTGCGATGGCATATTAGGAGTTAATAAGACCATAAATTAATTATATTTCACTCAATTATGACATAAATTTAATATAAATCTAAATCATCTAAAATAATACATTGTCTTCACCATTCTTTGCAATGTACAATGTAGCCAGTAATTAAAAAGCCAACCGCTTTGACATCCGTGACCCAAAAAAACAAAAAAGGGTCTACTAATTGAGGGAACACAAACGAACCACATTGCAACGGTTACTTTAGATATCTTATTGTCCTTTTACGCATCCGAGAAAATTTTAGGTTTCAATCGAGCAGAATAAAGATTAACAGAAACAACGCGAACGAGAAGCAAAAGAGAAACAAACGGACTCCAGCAATGAGTTGTTGCAGTAATACAAAATTGGTAGAGTATTTGGAACCATTGATGTCAAAGGAACTTCTTTGCAAATTCCCAGACAACTCTGCTTTCGATTTCGACTACACTCAGAGCTCAATATGGTCCCCTTTGGTTCCTCGAGCTTACACTACTTCCATGGATTCTGACTTCGATTTCGATTTGGATTTCTTAACTCCAAAAAAGCTTAAATTTGAAATGGGGTTCGAGTCTAGCAACCTCAACAAAGTAGCTTCAAATTCCAAGAAGAAATTTAAGATGAATTTGAGTGCTTTGAAGAGAAAGAAGAGTAAGAACAAGAGGAATATGTCTCCATCTGATTACTCCCCAACATCAATCCAAGTTACTTGTAACCTCGCTGCTAAAAAGGTTTATTTTTTTATTTGTGCTCTTTATTTAATTTGTGAAAATAGGAAATAGGTTTTATTCTGTTTGGAAGATCAGGCAGGATATACCAAATCAATAATTTTGAGATGGAGGCATCCATAGGTTTCTCTGTGTATGAAATTTGGAACTCTAGAATCAGTTTTTCAGATACTACTACTACTAACTACCATATCTGTAATAATGCGATGAATATTTATTCGTTTGTGTTGGTGAACTTAGTACTAAACTTTAAAAGATGTAATAACATCTGATATGTGTCTACTTTTTTTTACCAATTCTCTTATGTTGTTGGATTTCAAAAGTAATTTTCTTTTACTCATAAATATCTTCATTAATTTGCTTTCAGATGTGGAACAAGGTGCTGAAAGCTGCCTGCAAACACTTTAAGAGAAAGAAGAAAAATCATACAGCTCACGTTAGGCTCTCCATTACAGATGGATATATGTGAATACCTTGTATTAATTATCTTATTATTATTTTTTGTCATTTCATTTATTAGCTCAATTAAATTTGTAGACTGCATCGTAATAATAACACAAGTATTTTTTTAATTAATTACGTTGCTATTACTCAAGCAATAAAGCTTCCAGTAGTTAATGAGTCACTACAGTCTACAGGAGCAATCTAGAACTTATACACAATGAAATTAAATAGTATTACACAATTCACTCATATTACAAGAAAGTTTCGTTGCCACTTACCCGAAACAAATTGTCTTCCTACGTGTTTTCCAAAATAGCCACAATCAACCTTCCATAAGAAACAAAGGAAGACCCACCACCATCCATAACAGCTCTTCTTAGCTTGACACTCATCTCCTCCACCCTCCTTCTCACTTCATCATCTCCCTCCATCACGCACCTAACAGCTTTCTCTATCTCATTTGCAGTTACTAAATCATTACTGTCTCTTCTATAATCCAATCTCAGCTCAATAGCTAACCCCAAATCTTTAACCAATTGAAATGCATTAATCTGTTGCTCAGCATAGATTGGCCATGTCACAATAGGTACCCCATGCCACAAGCTCTCTAATGTAGAATTCCACCCACAATGTGATACAAACCCTCCAATTGCTTTATGAGCCAGAACCTCAACTTGAGGAGCCCAGCCACACAGCATACCCAATTCCTTAGTCCGGTCCAAGAACCCTGTAGGCAGAAACTCCTCTGGGTCGGAAAAATCACTTGGCATCACATACATGCTATTTATTTGCCTTTTCCGTACGGACCAAAGAAATCTCAACCCAGTTCGTTCGAGCCCAATTGCAATTTCTTTGAGTTGTGATACCTCAAAACTCCCCAAGCTTCCAAAACAGAGGAATACTACAGACTTGGGTGGCTGATTATCAAGCCACTTCATAATAATATCACGCTGGTTCTTATCATATTTTTGGTGTTTCTCTCCTTTGTGATCGATCAACGGTCCAACAGTGTAAATAGGTGGAGTTTCATCCTCTAAAAATGAACTCATTGCATGAGATTCCAACTCAAATACTGTATTGATAATTATACCCTTGGTCATTTTCGTCATCACGTTAGCATGATTCAAAAACGACTCGTACCCACCTTCTTTGTTGAACGCAAAGTCAGGCAAGACCCTTGTTGGAACCGGGTTAACATAACTCGGGATGATCGAATCGGGATCCGATTTTTCAAATTCGGTCCCACCCTGGGCATGCCGCGTCTGTAAATAGAGTAGGAATCCAAAGAAGCTAGCACCAGAGGTGAAAAACAAGTAGGAAGGAACAGATATTTGTTCAGCTAACTCAACCAAGCCAGCACTGAACATACCAAAAATCAACCCAGCAAGTGGAATTGAGTTGGTTAGAACATGATTGTGTATAAAGTCTTTGATCTGTGACCTGTGGCTCTCTACGTATAAGGTAAGGTATTTTTCTCCAGATTTGGGAACAAGTTCTAATGGAGGAGTTTGTGGTGGTCTTGGAAGATCAATGAATTGAATTTGGGAATATTTGGAGGAAATAAGGGATTGAGAAGTAGAATTCGATGAATATTCAATTTTGGGTACTTCAAATGCTGGCTTCATGACAATAATTGTTGCTAAGAATTGATTATTGTAGGATATCAACTTCTCTGCAAACTCAACTGTGGATATAAGGTGACCAGTTCCAGGTGAAGGGATGAACACAAGTTGTGCTTTTTTCATGTTTTGGGTTTGTGGTGAAGAGTTTGAACTATTAGCGTATACGTATCAAACTTGTTAATTTGATGAGGCTTGTTGAGATTTCGGAAGGAACGAAGCAGATAAAGAAGATATGAGAGAAGATACGAGAGAATCTAACTGTCTAACTTTCGAGAGGATCGAAGCAGATAAAGAGGATATGAGACATCTAACTTTCGAGACGATAGGCTTGGTGGGTATGTATCATGTTATACTTCTATAGTAAGTTTATGGCTCAACGATTGTAATTAGTTAAAAAAAAAAAAAAATTATACTTCGGATAATATGAACTTATTAAACTCTTCTTTCGAGTTTTATTCTGAATATCCAATATATTAAGTAAAGTAGTATGAATTTAATTGTATTATAATTAATATATATAATATAATATTTAATAATAATATATAAAATATAATTAGATAAAATTAATAATAAATATTTTAATAAAATAATTTTTATTTAAAATAATATATAATTTATTTATTTTTATTTTTATTAATTATTAAAATAATTTCATTATAAGAATTTATTTAAAAAGCATCGGTTATTTTTTACATTAAGAGATCAGAATATGAAATTTATATTAATTGAAACGATTTTTTACATTCATTAATATTTTGAATATAGTTATATCTTCAAACATGATATTTAAAATTAATTATACCATTCTAATTTAATATATCATATTAATTAGTAATTTTGTTTTTAAATTTTAAAATAAATATATTTATTGAAAGAAAGGAACAAAATGATAAAAAGAAAGGAAAAAAAATTTAAAATTAGATATTAAATATGTCAATATCAATGTTATCATAGTCTTATATACATTAATAATGTGTTAATTATATATTAAATATAAAATTAAATATATAAAATTATAAAATTATTATAAAATTATTTATTAATAAATAAATTATATTATATTATATAAATTAATATATATATTAAATTTTAATAAAAAGATAATATATATATAATTTAATAAACAATATGAAGGGACCCGCAACCCCATGTGTCTCTTATGTCTGGTTACTCTCCGCATACCGCATTTGATCACTTTTCGTATTTCTCTTACAAATTACAGACACGAGACAATCTTAAAAGTATGTTGTCAGGCCTATCTATACGAGCAACAAACAACACCATAATTTTACTTTTTAACTTTTTTAATATAATTTTTTTAAAAAAATTATGTTATTTTAAGTTATAAAAAAATATATATTATATTTTTTTATTAAATGAGTTAAAATAAAGTTACATATAAATGACATAAAAAATTTACATTAGCTTTCGAAATTGATATAATAAAAACTATTAAACGAGCTAAAGAAAAGAATGGTTTCTTTGATATTGTTTTTTAAATTTGTATGAGTTTATAAATTATTTATATAAGCAAATATTAATTACTATTATAACTATCACAATGAATTAAATAATAGTTTACAGCTGCTTAATATTAAGAAGCTTTTTTTAGTTGATGCCGTCTGTCCTGTATGTCGGTAGGCATCGGTGCAATATTTGTTGAATTTAACACTCCTCCTTAAGTTGGTGAATAGATGTCTTCCATGCTTAACTTGACTGAAATTTTTGTGAATATTCGATATGAGACTGTTTTAATGAGAATGTCAGCTAATTGATCTTCTAATTTAATTTTTGGCAATTCTAAAAAAATTCTTCTAACTTTTCCTTAATAAAGAATCTGTCAACTTCAACATGTTTTGTACGATCATGTTAGACTGAATTGTAAGAAATATCACATGCTGCTTTATTGTCACAAAATAATTTAATTGATTATTTAGCAGGATATCCTAATCATTTAAAAGAGTTTGTAACCATAAAGCCTCACAAAGCTTAAGTGTCATGCCTCTGTATTCAGCCTATGTGCTTGAACGAGCGATAACATGTAATTTCTTACTTCTTCATATTACAAGATTCCCCTACAAAAGTGAAGTAGCTTGACGTAGATCATTTATCATTTATTTATCCAGCCCAGTCAGCATCAGTATATACTTCTATTTTTTAGAACTCTGTATTTTTATTGAACAATACTCTTTTTTCAAGAGCATACTTTAGATACTCAAAATACAAATAACTGCATTCATATGTTGTTCTCCAGAATTATGCATAAATTGGTTGATAATAATTAAAGCATAGGCAAGATCTGGTTTTGTGTGCGGTAAATACATTAACCTTCCAACAAGCCTTTGGTATCTTTCTTTACTTATTGGAACTTGATCAACCTTGACATAACTTTAATCCTTCCTCTACTTGTGTATTAGTTGGTTGACATGCCAACATACCAATTTCTTTTAATAAATCTAAAACATACTTTCTTTGAGATAAGAAGATTCCTTTTTCGATCTAGAAACTTCAATCACAAGAAAATATTTTAAGGAATTAAGGAATTTTATTTCAAATTCTTTAGACAAATGACTTTGTTGAGCTTTCTTTTCTTCATGATTATTTTCTGTTACTATCATATCATCAACATATACAATAAGTGCAATGATCTTACCATGCCTTTTTTTCAGAAATAAAGTATGGTCTGAATTGCTTTGCTTGTAGCCAAATGCCTTCATAGACTTTGTGAACCTGCCAATCATGCTCTTAGAGATTGTTTTAAACCATACAATGACTTTTTTAATCTGCACACCTTTCCATCATGAATTTTTGATTTCTTGATTCCTAGTGGTAGATTCATGTAGACTTCTTCAATTAAATCTCAATGTAGAAAGGTATTTTTTTTTTACATCAAACTAATATAATGGCTAATCTAGATTTGCAGCTAGAGATACTAAGACTCGAACAGTGTTAATTTTGGCTACAGGTTCAAATGTTTTTGTATAGTCGATTTCACATGTCTGAGTGTATCCTTTTGTTACCAATATTGCTTTATAGTGTTCAATCATACCATCTGCTTGGTACTTTACTAAAAAAATTCATCGACATCTAACAATTTTCTTTGTTAGTGGACGATTGACAAGTTCTTAAGTTTTATTTATTTTTAAGGATCTTAGTTCCTCATTCATAGCATCTTTCCATTTTGGGTTAGCTAAAGCTTTTTGCACACTATTAGGAATAGATACAGTAAATAATTGATTCACAAATAACATGTTTGATTTTGACAAACGATATTTAGACATATAATTACTCATGGGATATTTGACTTTATTAGAAATCTCAAGTTCATACATGATTTTAGGAATACCTCTGTTAAGATGTGGTGGAAGTATTTATCTAGCTCGTTCAATAGTTGGATCATCATTTGCAAACGATTGGTTAGGTATATCAGCAACTTGTGGAGTAGGAAATTCGACATCACTTAGTGGTAATAATAAACTTGCTTGATGATATTGGAGTTGATGAGGACTTGATTCCATTTCCCTTGAGTCTCTTCCATTTTGGGAGTTATTTCTATCTGAATTCAAATTATTTGTGTTTTTGATCAAATATATTTTGTCTTTCTTCAAAAGGTAACAATTTATATGTGAGGGTCTAAATTTCATCATGGTTGTACTCTCCCTAAAATTCAGTCTTAGAAGAGAAATACATTGTATCTTCATAAAAAATAACATCCATGGTGGTAATCATTTATTTTGTTGGAGGATGATAACAACGGTACCCTTTTTGTTGGGTATCATATCCCATAAAAGCACAACGTATTACTCGTGGATCCAACTTGCTACGTTGTTGTTTATGTAGGTGTACAAATGCCACACCCAAAGACATGAAGAGGTAAATTGGAAACACTTGGTGTAACAATTATTTTAGCGATAGCTTGTAGTGGTGTTTGGAAGTCAATAGAACTGGAAGGTACCCGATTGATTAAGTATGCAGTAGAAGTAAGTGCATCTCCCCAATAAGATAATGATATATGAGCTTCGATCAACGAGGCACGGACAACTTCTAACAAATGTCAATTTTTTCTTTCTGCAACTCCATTTTTCTGAGGTGTATCAACACAAGTAATTTGATGAATAATCCCTTCTGATTTAAGATATTCTTGAAGCTCAGAACTCTTATATTTTTCTCCATTATCACTACATAAAACTTGAATCTGTGTATTATATTGAGTACGAATCATTTTATGAAAATTTCTAAATAATAAGTTTACTTTTAGACTTCATTAAACAGACCCAAGTCATTCTATTAAAATTATCAATAAATGTAACAAATCAACGTGATCCTCCCAAAGTAGAGACTTTGGAAGGGCCCTATACGTCAGAGTGTATAATCATAAAAGAAAATTGACTTTTATTTAAGGTTACAAGAAAAGAGAAACGACGACTTTTTGCTAGTTTACAAACATCACACTTTAAAGAAGAAATATCTAAGTTCAAAAATAAACTTGGAAATAATTTCTTTAAATATCCAAAAGAAGCATGACCCAATCTCCTATGCCATAACCATATATTGGATGTATCCTTTATTTTAGATCCATTTGCTACTAGTGCATGATTTGTTGAAGCCAAGTCCAAATAATATAATTTTTTTCACCTAATACCACGACCAATCGTTTGCTTTGTTTGGATGTCCTTGAACACACAAAATTTAGGCCAAAAAGTAACAAAACAAGATAAAGTATGTGGTTATTTAAGAAATGGATATAAGGTTACACTCTAAAGAGGAAACAACTAGTACTGAATCTAAATTCAAAGTACTTGTGAGAGATAAATATCTTTCCCCAATAACTGAGGTTGTGTTACCATTGACAGTGCAAACAGTTTTGTGTGAAGATGGTTTTGAGATTTGTCTAGAATTGAATGTCATATGATCAGTTGCACCTGAATCAATTATCCATGTATTATTAAAAACAGGAGGAAAAGTTTTAAGCATCTTACCAACATTGTTTGAGGTTGCTATTAATGCTGAAGACGTTGCAACATGATCTTTTGTTGTTTCAACAATTGTGGCAGTAGACATCTATCTTGAATTTTTCTTCCGAAAGTCACGGTTGTGATCCCACCAGTCAGGATATCCTACAAGCTCAAAACATCCTTCTTTGGTATGACCCTTTTGATGGCAATGGGTACATTTAAATGATAATTTATTAACAACATTTTTGAAATTCATTTGTTCTTGCCGATTTGATAAAGAACGGTTTTGAGATATCATGGCAGAAGCGTGAGAGTCTCCAAATTTTTCCTCCAATAAGATTCGACGTAATATTTCTCGTTGAATCAAGGAATAACATCCTTCTAGATCTAGGATGGTTTCTTTTTTGCAAAATTTTTCCACGAACCTGCTCAAATTCATCATCCAATTCAACAAGAAAAATATGTACCCTTAGTCTTTCAACAGACTTTTGATACGATATTAGATCATCATGATCTTTCATGACCACCTTATCACAATGGTCTAGTTCTTGAAAAATTTCAGTCAACTCTCCATAATATTCTAAAAGTGATTTTCCATTTTGTCTGAAAATAAAAGCTTTCTGGTTTAAGACAAATACTAGTAATTCGTCACTTCCATCATAGAATGCTCTTGCCAAAGCACCATAAATTTCAAAAGCAATAGGTATGCCTAAATAACGCTTTGTGATTTCTGGACTCATTGACATAAGTAGTCATCTCTTCACTTTTTGGTTTTCAACATACCACTTGTTATAACTTTTTGATGTTTTTTTGGGTTACAATTTTTTTCATGAATATAAGAGAGTTTTTCTCACTCTGTAATATGCATTTCTATTATTTGAGACCAAATATCATAATTAGTCTTAATAAGAATAATTCTAGCATTAAAAATACCTTCAGAATAATAGATTATACAATAATTGGAGTTGATTTCTCCACAGTTAATAAAATTATGTCATCTGTTATGATTTTATGGTACAAAAACTAGAAAATGGTGTAATAATTTTAGAAGAGGAAAGAAAAATGAAAGAACTGGTATAAATAATATGAACAGGTGGTTTTGTAAGAAAGAAATGAACTAAATGGATAAAAAACATAAAATTGGTTTTAAACCGTCAAAAAATGGACCAAATCGATTTTAAAAAGTCAAAATTGGACAGAAAACTAGGTTCATACAGCTAAAATGGACCGAACTAGTCAATTCTAAAAGAATTGAGAAAAACTAGGTACAGACCGAACTGAACCTATACGATCACGTCAGCAAGCCGAGTCGAACTTGTACGACCACGTCAGCGAACCAAACCGAACCAAACACGTCAGCGTCTTTAACCTCTTAACGGCGCGTGGAGACTTGTGGAGATTCAAGGAGGCGCGTTGAATTGTGCAAATTTTTTCTAGAGGAGTGTGGAGGCACGTGTAATAGTTTCCTTCGACTCCTTTTTTTACAAGAATGTTCAGAATTTTGTTTAGAGTAATATGGTAAAATTAGATGAGATAAATACTGTTTCAAAAATAGATTTTTTAATTAAGGTTCATATGGGTATTTGAGAGAGTATTTTTTTCCTCAGAAAAAAATAATTTTTCAGAGAAAGAAAACTTAGTTTAGGAAAACTAAGGCTTTAAATTTGTATAGAGTAACGACTTGGCTCTGATACCATGAAGAAATAAACTATGTGAATAAACTATTAAACAAGCTGAAGAAAAGAATGGTTTTTTGATATAAGCAATATTAATTACTATTACAATTATCACAATAAATAAATGAAACAGTAATTTATAATTGCTTAATATCAAAAAAAAAAGTTCTTTAATTAGTGTCGTTTGTCGTATATATCAGTAACCATTGATACCAACAACTATCATATATCTTTTATGTTAGAATACCAACAACAATAAAAAATAAAATAAAAATACATATAATCTTTTATGACAGGAGCTGGTAGTTACAAGGGTGGTTCTGTACTCATAAATTAGTGGGCGAGAATATGTGAATCCGGAAAAATGGTAATCAAACCAAACTTATTGTTCGTTGGTAAGTAAGTTTGAAAATTATATAAATAAAAATTCGAGCGTAAGTCTCAAAAAAAAAAAAAAAAAAAATCAAATCAAATCTACATTATAAATTTACTAAAAATATTTTATTATTTATTCATATATTTATATATATTATAATTTTTATTATTTTTAAAATTATAATTAAAAGTATAAATATATTATTGTTTTATATAAATGGCATGTAAAAAAAAAATGTAAGTAAAGGACGTCCAATAATGTTATTCAAAGAATATGAAACTCTCACAATATTTTATATTTTATGTAAGTATTAAGAAGTTATTGTACAAGACAATATTTTATATTTTATGTAAGTATTAAGAAGTCATTGAGTATATTTGTAAATATTTATTTTATCATAAATATTTTATATTTTATTTTATCATAAAGTACTATTTAATGTAAATGCTAGTATTTTATGTCAATGAGCATATTTGTACGCTAAGCTTTCCACATTTTTTCTCCAAAAAAAAAATTACATGTTTTATTTTGATAAAATTTTGGGATCATATAATGATTATAGATTCAAAATAATAAAAGCAACCTTCTTCGAACAAACTTGCTTAAATGTTGATTTTTTTAAAGTTATATAACAATTAAAGTTAAGTTATTCAAAACCGTTAAAATAAAGTAGACTTATAAAATGACACAATATTTAACCTAACTAATTTATGCCTTCTTTACTGTCATAATATGTGTCATTTTATTTTAATGCTATACTTTTTAAAAAATTAGTAAAATATAATATAAAATAATATATATCACATAAGAGAGAGAATAGAAGAATATAGAAGGGAAATGTTCTTAGCATTTTTCATATATTAAAAAATGTGCGAAGAATGTGATTTGTATTATTTTTTTTCCTGTCTAACTTTATCATTCGGCTGAGTTTTTCTAATTATATCCTATTAATTCTGTTATTTTGAATTGTTGTTAAATAACGTTAAACGTGTGTAGATAATTCGATTTATTTGTTTAAATTAAAAAATTTGATTCAATTCATTCGATTTAAATTATATTAAATTGGTAGATTTTATAGACGAATTAAATTTAAATTGTAAAATATACAATCTATTTGAATTCGAATCAGATTGATAAATTTTATAATTCGTTGTCGTTGCAATTCGATCCGACTCGAATTACTTTTAAAATTATAAATTAATCATATTTTATTTTTAATATGTTATATTTAAATATTATGCATACCATAATTACATTAAATTACTATTTTAACTTTAAAATAAAAATAAATGTTAAATTTTCTATAATAATTTAATAATATTAAAGAGCATATTTTTTTTATTATTTTGAATATATATATATATATATATTTATATATATTAACAATTTAATAAATTATAATTTAAAAATAAATTATAATTTCAATCCGATTTTATTTAATTTAAAAAATTTAATCTGTTTAAATTCAAATTAATTTGAATTGTATGTATTATTATATTAAATTTGAATTAAATATTTTTAAATTTATTTTAAATTTTATAAGATTTAAATTGATAAAAAATAAATAATTTTAATCCGTTGCACGGTGCTAAATATCGTATTCTGTGGCCGGAATACTTTAGTAAGAATTTAGGATCTATAGGTATTTAATTTGATTTTCGTTTGGCAATTTATGAATTGAAGAGTTATTTATTTATTTTTTTTGGGTAAATTTTTATCATTTATATTAGTTATTTTAATTATTGAGTATTTATTTTTTAAAATAAAATATTATTTATTACTATTAAATAAAGTACTAATTTTATTAAATTTTATGTAATAAATAATGATTAAATATATATCATTAAAATATATGTTATATTTATTATTTAATGTATTTATTGACCCATTATAATCATATACATAAAAGTGGTGCATATATTTATTGTCAATTATAACTAAATATATAAATAGTGTTGCATATTTTTATTTAAATTAAAAAAAAAATTATACTAGCTAGCCTTATTTTTATTAATTTAAAATATTATTTATTACTTTCTCTAAAAACAATCAACAATTTTTCTTAATTGTCCATTTCTAACACCTTATTTCACCACGACACTATCGTGCAAATTTGGGTATGTAATTTATTTAACATTTATGAGTGATATATAATTAAATTTGTCCGATACATTAATGTACATATTTTTTACGTGCAATTACATAATATTCATTTATTTATATAAAAAATATACATAAATTAAATATATATAAACTAGGGGTGAGCAGCGG
This sequence comes from Elaeagnus macrophylla, assembly GCA_029378325.1. Lineage (NCBI taxonomy): Eukaryota > Viridiplantae > Streptophyta > Magnoliopsida > Rosales > Elaeagnaceae > Elaeagnus > Elaeagnus macrophylla. Next base: position 12,933,978 of record CM055646.1, read on the forward strand.
ATCGAAACTTCCTGTTTTTCACCAATCCGAATCCGATCCAATCCGAAGCAGATTTGAAGATTTCTAAACCGAATTCGATCCGATAATGTAGTCAATTCGAACCAATCCGAATCCGAGCAGATCGAATTTTTCGGATCGAATAGGTCGGATTGAGATTATAATTTATTTTTTATTATTATCATATATAAAATACAATATATACTAACATTTAAATTTTAAATTGATATATTTTTAAGTAAAATTTATTTATTTATAGTCACAACTTATATAATCAAAATAATAAAAAATATATTGATGAATATTATTAAATTATTATAGAGAATTTAACATTTTTATTTTTTTTAAAACTAAAATAATAATTTAATGTAATTGTGGTATGTATAATATTTAAATATAATACATTAAAAATAAATATGCATTTATTTATAATTTTAATAGTAATTCAGTCCGGATCGAATTGTAGCGGATTATAAAATCTGTCAATCCGAATTCGATTCGAACGGATTGTATACTTTTCAATCTGAATCTGATCCGACTATAAAATATGTCAATTTAATCCGATCCAAATACGACAGATCGGATCAAATTTATTAATTTAAACGAATTGATCAAATTATTCGCTCACCTCTAATATAAACTAATATTTAGCCACCTGATGCTTGATAAAGAAAATTATCAATAAAATTATTAAAACATATTAAATAAAAATAATAAATAATACATCAAGTTACTAGTACTCCAACAAACAATAAAGCTTGTAGTTAATGAGTCATTACACAAGGCACTCTAGATCTTATATAAGGTGAAATTAAATAACATTACACCTTTTTTTTATCTTATAAAAAGATGCCTCATTAATTATGAAAAGATACATTAAATAATAATATAAATATTAATGTATGTAATAAAACATCAAAAAACAAATTTTGTGATCACAAACACTATGTGATAATAATGATATTTCAAAATTAGTTCTCTCAACCAACTAACCAACAATAATTTATTAAATTGTGATCACAAACACACAACTATGCATACCACCCAAAATACTACACACAACTTCACCCTCCAATAAAGCAAAGTTGTAGGACAAAAGACGCCTCGGTGGAACAACACAACCAACCACACATTAGAGAGCCTTATTCAAACAGGAAAAACATAAAAAGAAAAAGAAAAAGAAAAAGAAAATTAAAGTAGCAGAAACCAAATAGAAGAGACGCTGAAGACGACTCACTAACAGAGACAATGCCAAACCCAACCCAAGCTTAAGAGACCGACCATATAGGAGGTGTTGTCAATCCAAGCTAAAGCCGACCCACCAACAAGTATTCTAAAACTTTCTAAGGCCCATCTCATAGTGTTGGATACAACCCAAGCTGACCACCAGATGGAAACCAACGCTGCCAACCCAAGTTGAAAATGACCCACCAGCAAGAACGATGTCGAACAAAACCAAGCCCTCAACCAATTGATAACAGAGACTTCAACGCCCTCGCAACCAAGCCTTGAAGACGACTCTCAAACCCCCAAAAAAAAAACATGCAAAATACTAGAGAGGAGGAGCAAACTTCTCTCTAGAATCACAATAACATTACATAATTTACATACATCACAAGCATCGTTGCAACTTGCCTTAAACAAATTATTGTCCTACACGTTTTCCAAAATTGCCACAATCAACCTTCTAAAAGAAACAAAGGAAGACCCACCATCTATAACTGCTGTTCTTAGCTTGACACTTATCTCCTCCACCCTCTTTCTCACTTCATCATCTCCCTCCATCACGCACCTAACAGCTTTCTCTATCTCATTTGCTGTTACTAAATTATCGATGTCTCTTCTATAATCTAATCTAAGCTCAATAGCTAACCCCAAATCCTTAACCAATTGAAATGCATTAATCTGTTGCTCAGCATGGAGTGGCCATGTCACAATAGGTACCCCATGCCACAAGCTCTCTAATGTAGAATTCCACCCACAATGTGACACAAACCCTCCAATTGCTTTATGGGCCAGAACCTCAACTTGTGGAGCCCAACCACACAAGATACCTAATTCTTTAGTCCGGTCCAAGAAACCTTTGGGTGGAAACTCCTCTGGGTCGGAACAATCATTTGGCATCAAATACATGCCTTTTGTTTGCCTTTTTCGTATGGACCAAAGAAATCTCAATCCAGTTCGTTCGAGCCCAATTGCAATTTCTTTGAGTTGTGATACCTCAAAACTCCCCATGCTTCCAAAGCAGAGGAATACTACCGACTTTGGTGGTTGATTATCAAGCCACTTCATTATAATGTCACGTTGGTTCTCATCATATTTTTGGTGTTTATACCCTTTGAGATCAATCAATGGTCCAACAGTGTAAATAGGTGGAGTTTCACCCTCTAAAAATGAACTCATTGCATGAGATTCCAACTCAAATACTGTATTGACAATTATACCCTTGACCATTTTCGTCATTATTTTAGCATGGTTAACAAGCGACTCGTAGCCACCTTCTTTGTCGAACGCAAAGGTAGGCAAGACCCTTGTTGGAACTGGGTTAACATAACTTGGGATGTTCGAATCGGGATCGAATTTTTTAAATTCGTTCCCGCCCTGATCATGTCGTGTCTGTAAATAGAGTAAGAATCCAAAGAAGCTAGCACCAGAGGTGAAAAACATGTAGGAAGGAACAGATATTTGTTCAGCTAACTGAACTAAGCCAGTACAGAACATATCAAAAACCAACCCAGCAAGTGGAATTGAGTTGGTTAGAACATGATTGTGTATAAAGTTTTTGATCATTGACCTGTGGCTCTCTATGTACAAGGTAAGATATTTTTCACCAGATTTTTGAACGAGTTCTAATGGAGGAGTTTGTGGTGGTCTTGGAAGATCAATTAATTGAATTTGGGAATATTGGGAAGAAATAAGGGATTGCGTAGTAGAATTTGATGAATTTTCAATATTGGGTACTTCAAATGCTGGCTTCATGACAAGGATTGTTACTAAGAATTGATCATTGTGGGATATCAGCTTCTCTGCAAACTCAACTGTGGATATAAGGTGACCAGTTCCAGGTGAAGGGATGAACACAAGTTGTGCTTTTTTCATGTTTGGGGATATAATGTATGTAGTGAAGAGTATGTATTGAACTAGTTAATTTGACGAGGCTTGTTGAGTTTTGAGAAGGAACGATTTCATTTGCAACTATTAAAAACACCTTATTTGTTTCTATTTTTTTAATACAACAATATTATACACATATATATCTCACTTTTTATTTTTATTTTTTAGCATATAATTATTTTTGAAAACTCAATTATTTAACTGATTTCACTCTAAACTCTTTTAATATAAACAATATGTGCTTATTTTTTTACAATTTAAAAAAAACATATGTTCTTTTTTTTTTTTAAATATTATAAAATATATGTTCATTTATGTTATAAAAAAAAGAATATATATTTTCTTCTAAAGAGGCTAAAAATAAAATTTGATATATAAAAAGGGTTCTATACAATTAAATCTTTTTTTAAAGAGAGAATATAATTATTTTTGTGAAAAAATACTATCAATTTGAGATATATCATAAATGATGTGGCACAATATAATTAGTAAATATAGTAGGACTCACTCAATTGTAACAAATAAAAAATTGTAATGTTAGTTGAGATAATGATATATTTGTATATATAATAGTATTTATTTATTATTGAATTTGTCAATAATTATAATAATTAAAAAAGAGCTTGATGAATTAGACATATTATTAACCCATAGTTTTGATTTAATTCTAATAAATATTGATAAAATTAATAATAAATAGTTATTTGCTCTCTTAAAAAAATAGTTATATATTCAAAAGTTAAAAGATGAAATTATGTAATTTTATAAAGTTGATTTATTGTTTAAAAAAAACTTGCATATATTATAAGATATTTATGAATATGAAATTATTGTGTTAAAAAAAATAAAAATTAGTTTATTTTGAATAATATTCTATGCATATTTTTTTAATTTATATATAATAATATAAATTAAAATATGTTTGCTTGTTTTTAAAAATAAGATAAGTTATTTAAATTAAAAGTGATTAAAGTACTTTCTTTATATATATATATATATATATATATATATCAATTTTGATCTCCTACGCGATCAATCCTAAGCCCCAATTGGACAGAGTTAGTAAAATAATAATTACCTTGTTTTCACGCTTTCGTAATGGAACACTCGCAGACAAATATTTTTCCTTCTTTACTATATATTTCTGTAAATTTGGGTCAAATCATTCCATTAATCTATTCAATTAATCTTTTTATAGTATTAATTGCTAATGCTATTATCATTATAATTTTTATTATTACTATGAATGATGGATAATGATTTAATCACATTTAATTTTATTATTATTACAATAAAAACGTTTAAAATATCAATTTTATTCTTGTAATTAATTAATTTTTAATATTATTATTATTTAATAAAATTATCATTATTTTAAATTAATTGTGATAATCATAATATCAGTTACGACCATATCACCATTTTAAATAATAATGTTTAAATTATCTATTTAGTAAAATTTGTTAGAGATATTGTTTTATATTACTTAAATATGATATTAATATTAAATTTATAAATGATTAAGAAATTTAGCTACATTTAAAATTAATTTTTTAAATAATGAATATTTTAAATAGTTTATCCCTATAAAATTATTGTTGCACTCTTTTTAATTATTTTGCTTAATATTCTAAATTGATAAAAGTACGATTTAGCTTTAATATATTTATTCTATGTCAATTATTGTTGAATTAATAAAAAGGGTACAATAGTTGTGACCATTTAAAAAAGAACGAGAGGTGTTTAACAACTTTGCCACACGGAGTGGCGGCTATAGATCATTTTTTTTTATTATATATATATAGAAAATTAATTATATGTAATATATATTAAAAAGAATTATCACATTAATAAAAAAATTATATTATAAAAAAATTTATAAAATATATAATTATTTTTACATATTGAGTTAAATTTTTGATATTAGAGTACTTATTATTCTTATAAACTTTCACATGGTATCAAAACTTTAGTCGATCAATAGGCCAAATACTTTAAACCTTGCCTCGAAAAAAAATGATAGGCCTTGCAAAAAAAAATAATAATAAGTAAACCAAATAGAATATAATATAATAGATAAGTTAAAAATACAAAGTAATGGGCTTTGCAAGAAACAAAGACTCACATTTTGAGGGGATGTTAGAAGAATTGTCCTACATCTATAAAAAATTATGCTATAAAAGAGTTTATAAGAAATATGAGTATCTTTACTTATTGGGTTAATCTTTTGATATTAGAGTGTTCATCATTCTTATAAACTTTCACAATATATTGTGTTTAATTTATATATATATAATTGATATATATTAATAAAATTTAACAAATATATTAATAAAAATGATATGAATGATAAGTAAAGTGGTTAAATATATATATATATATATATATATATATATATATATATATATATTGGTAATTAGTGATACAAATAAAATTATAATTATATATTATATAAAAATACTTAAACTAATATGTAATAATAATAAAAAAATAATTTAATATTTAATTTTAAACTCAAAATTTGACAATAAAAAAAAAGAGGTATACAATAAGTTTGAATCTAAAGTTTTTTAAGTTTTTATAATTTATATTTTCAAAGTTTTGTTTCAACCCAAATTTTAAATTTATCTAATATTATTATTTTAAATTTTATTTTAATAATTTTTTTAATTAATTTGAAATTTTTAATATTTCTTTGTCTTTAGGCTTTCATTCTTTTTTATTTGTCAGTTTTATATTGTTTATCAATAATATATTTTTAAATGTAGTCTTAAGCTTAAAATTCTAAATCATATTTTATTTTTTATATTTTTATATATTTTTTTAGTTTTAGTTTTAACAGTTATAAATTTTGTTGTGTTTAATTAAGCTTCTCATTTGCTTAAATTTTTTAGTTAGTAAATTTATTTTATACGATACTTATTAACTTATTATAATTTTTTTTTAATTTTTATTATAAATTAATTATAATGAGTTAAATATATTTTTTTTGAGCAATAATTTTATGTCTTTATTATAATATGACATATAAAATTTATTATTAAATTGAGTATATTTCACTGTAACTTTTAGTAATTATATATTACAATGTATTATTTTTAATATTTTAATAAAAAAATTAACTTTTATAAAAACAATGAATTCAACCTTCCTAATATATTTTCCTAACTTTGTCCCTGATCATACATAATTTTTCTTTTGGGTTATATTGTAGTTATTTTTTATTTAAAACACAATTATTTAATATTTAATAAAAATAATAATTAATAAAATTATTAAAAAATGCACTACTAAGAATAATAAATAACATTAATGAAAAAATTAAGATGTATTTAGTCAGTTTACCTAGTCAAACGAGTACAACCAAGTAAACGACTTAGTGTAATATGATAATAAAAAATTACAGGTAAATGTAATTTTTTTTCAAATGTTTTAAAGTCCTTGTTTTTTTTTTTTTTTTTTTTTTTATTAATATCAAAAAAATATCTTTATATATTTAGGTATAATTTAAATTTGTATTTTTAGTAGAAGAATTGAAAGTCTTATTATTTAAATCACAAATTTTTTTCAAAATTATGGGACATGAGATTTATATGATTATGACTAACGAATTATAATTGATTATATATAAATGTAGTTATTTTTTTTTTAATAAAAAAAAGCTCGAAAATTCATTCAACATTTAAAATTGTTGTATTTGTTTGACTACTAGCAAATAGATTCGTAATCAAAAGACCACTTGCCATTTGATAAAAAAAAAAAAAAAGCTCTAAAATCCCTTAAAAATTTAACATTGTTGTATTTATTTGACTACTAGTAAATAGATTCGTAACCAAAAGACCATGTGCCATTTGATATAAAAAAAAGCTCTAAAATTCATTAAATATTAAAATTGTTATATTTATTTGACTACTAGCAAATAGATTTTTAACTAAAAGACCACCGGCCATTTGATATTATATAGGGATTGAAAGAACCAAGAAAACTGATACAGACAATTTCAGGTAAATGTACTTGCTTCTTTCCTCAATAAACAAATAAAATAGGAATCAACTTGGCTATCTCTTCCTCAATAAACAAATAAAACAGGGATCAACTTTGCCATCTCTTCCTCAATAAACAAATAAAACAGGGATCAACTTTGCAATCTCTTCCTCAATAAACAAATAAAATAGGAATCAACTTGGCTATCTCTTACCTTAGATGAAAAGGACTGAATTGAGTGGCACCCGTTCAACTTAATAAAGTGCTTTGTTTATGCAATGATGTTTAATAAAAGATGTACAACCTCTTTTTATCCCAATGTAAGTCATAAAAATCACAAATGTATAATAATTATGGGAAAAGGACAGCAGAAAAAATGTACGCTCGTAAAAATAAGCTTTAATCACTAAATATTGAATTTACACTCGTTAAGTCCATTAACCTTAAGAAAGTGAACAAAAATTCCCATTGATCTCTTCTATCAGAAATTAAGTTAAAAATTTATGTGCTGACACCAGACAGTTTCACTTGAGCACATTAAGTCCAATGCCTGATAAAAATTTATTATTAAAAAAAATATTATTTATTATTCTTAAAATATACATTTTATAAATCAATTTACTTTTTCTTTTTTATCACTTATTGGATAAAAATCTAACTCTTATAAAGGTATTATGGAAAG